>JAGKTI010026942.1:0-13415 GCA_018397915.1 Birgus latro | reverse complement strand
GGAAACAGCCCAGATATCAATCCCATTGAGAATTTATGGGCGCACATGAAGCGGCAGCTGCGTAGTATGGACACATCATCTTTGTCTAAACTTGAGGCTGCAGTTAAGCAGCTATGGAGCAGTTTTAGTCCGTCTGTTCTGCAAAACTACGCCATCAGTCTCCCCAGACGCCTTAAGAAGATAATAAAGGTGAAGGGGAATGCCAGTAAAAACTAAATTCAATGGTGAGTGTTAATTTATTTGTTTCTCCTTGCTAACCACAAGAATGTTTTCTTTTTTTAAAATGGCGTCAACACTTTCCGCGCCTACTGTATATGCTTCTTTAATTTTGTGTTGAAAGGACAAGTATTAGGTATTGTCTTAGCAATTTTTGGGGGTGAAAATTCAGTAATTTAGCAATTTGGGGGGGTGAAAATTCGGTAAGCCGGAAAAATCGGTAATTCGAACCAGGGTAGAGCCCCATATAGTTCGGCTTATGAAGGGTTTACTGTAAATCTTTAATTTCCAAACTTCCCTTTTAAGGTTTCTATCCTTCTATCTGTGCCTTCATTCAGCTTCCTTTCTGGTCATTCTACAGCTGCTGTTGTAGATGGCCACCATTCTTCTCCTAGAGCTATCAAAGTGGTGTTCCTCAGGACTCTGTCCTATCACCAACTCTCTTCCTTTTTATTCATCAATGACCTTCTAAGCTGTACATCTAACCCTATCCACTCATACACTGATAATTCCACCCCTCACCTTTCCATTTGTTTCCCGCAGCATCAATCTCAGCAGTTTCTTCAACAAACATGCGATGAGGCTATGGCACACCTAATGTCTGACTTGACTTGTATCTCTGACTGGGGTAAAAGTAATCTTGTTGTTTTTGATGTGCTAGAAACTCAGTTCTTACACCTATCAACCCGTCAAAATCTTCCACAGGAGTACCCACTAATATTTAATGATATCCAGCTCAATCCTGCATCATTTTTAAATATACTTGGGGTTTCAATCTCTCGGGATTTATCTGGGAAAGATCATATTACATCACTTGTATAATCTGCTCCCAAGAGATTAGGTGCACTAAGCCAACTCTGTACCTTCTTAACCCCTGCACAGTTGCTGGCTTTATACAAGTGTTTTACTCGACCCTGCGTGGAGTACAAATCTCATGTGTGAGGAGGCTCCTCACATACAGCTCTTCTCAATAGGGTGGAGTCAAAGGCTTTTCATTTCATTAACTCTCCTCCTTTTACTGGCTCCCTTCAACTTCTGTCTCTTCGCCACACTGTTGCATCTTTATCTCTTTTCTATTGCTACTTCAACAGTCACTGCTCCTCCGAACTATCTGCTTGCACCCCTCCACCACTACAACGGGCATGTAGCACCCGTCTAGCAACAAACTCTCATCCCTTTTCTGTCCAACTCTCTAATGCAAGAGTAAACCGTTACTCCCAGTCCTGCATTTATACAACAGGTCAACTCTGGAAATGTGTCCCTCCGTCTGTATTACCAACTTCCTATGATCTCCAGTCTTTCAAACGCAGTGTGTCCAGGCATCCCGAAATGAACGGATCTTGAATTTGGCTCTCTGTTGTATCGTTTTTGTTTATCCTCGGAAGGAACGGTTTGCGGGCTCCTGGCCTTGGTTCATTCTCCCTTGCAAAAAAAAAAAAAAAAAAAAAGTTCGTATTATGAGCACTGTGTATGATCATGCAGTATCTATTTTTCTAGCAATAGCCCGACGCCTTAATCCCGCAAAGGGTGGCCACAGACAAAATGCCTCCAGGTTGCTCTGTCACCCACCATTTGCCCACCCTCCCCGCAGCTCACTCCCCCCTCCCTCATATACCTCTCAACTCCATCCCTCCACCTCATCCTCAGTGTTCCCCTCCCCCTCCCTCCCTCCACCTCACCTACATACACCCTCTTGGTCAGTCTTTCATTCTCCGTTCTCTCCACATATCCAAACCACCTCAGTGTACTTCTCCTAATCTTCTACCACATTCACATCCACCCCACAACGTTCCTTCACTTCTTCATTCATCAACCTGTCCCTCCATGTCACTCCACATGCTCCTCTCAACTAACTAATTTCCACTGCTCTCACCTTTGACTTGTACCCACTAGCGAGGTCCAAGCCTCGCTTCCATACGTCAGGGTAGGGACCACAATACCATCATGAAGTGACTTCTTGACTTCCATACTCACTTCCCTATTTCTCATCACTGCTTTCAGTGAACCAACAACCTTCCTTCCCTGCTGTATCCTTTCAAGTATTTCATCCCCAAAATTTCCATCCTTACTCATCACATTAACCAAGTACTTAAAGGCACTCACATTCTCCATATCCTCACCATCCAACATTACTATGCATTCTGTGATTTCATTCCTCTCAAACACCATAACTATACTCTTATTTACATAGACTTTCAGATTCCTCTTCTTACACACTGTCCCAAACTCATTCACCAAACTTTGCAACTCCCATTCATCTTCATTCAACAATACTGTATCATCAGCAAACAACAATACAGGAATCTTCCACATCTCACTCTCATTCATTAAAGCCACCCTCACATCCACTGCCCTACCTTGCACTTCCTTTACAACCCCATCCATGTATAAATTAAACAGCCACGGAGACATCACACAACCCTGTTTCAGTCCCACACTCAGCTCACCATCCACTCACACAGCAGCCTTAGCTCCTTCGTACATACTCTTCACAGCACTTAATAACTTCCCCTCCACTCCATATATTCTTAATACCTTCCACATACCCTGCCTGCCTATTCTGTCATAAGCTTTCTCCAAGTCCATAAAGGTAGCATACACTTTCTTTCCCTTCTCTAGATATTTCTCCACTAAACATCTTAAAACAAATATCTGATCTACACACCCTTTTCCCTTCCTAAATCCCTCTTGTTCTTCTCCAACTAGCTCCTCTGTTATATGCCTAACCCTATCAATAAGTATTCTACCAAATGTTTTTCCAGTCACACTAAGAAGGCAAATAGTCCTACAGTTACCACATACTTCTCTCTCCCCTTTTCCTTTGTATAAAGGAACAATTATACTTGATTCTCAGTCCTCTGGAACCCTTCCCTCTTCCCAAGCAAATCTACACAACTTCCATATCCACTCCACAACAATCTCACCCCCATACATCAGCATTGCACCACACACTCCATCCACTCCTGGGGCCTTTCCCATCTTGATCTTCTTCACTGCTTCCACTACTTCTGCCCTACTGATCTCTTCCTCCCTCCTCTCACCTCTTCTTCTCCCAGCCATTCTCCAACCACTTATACTTGCACTGCTCTCACTCTCTACATTCAACAAATCCTCAAAGTGCTCCTTCCATCTCAATTTCTCTCTCTTCTCCACCAGCAATCTATTATTCCCATCTTTCACTCACCTACTATATCCCCTTTCACACTGTCTTACTTTCTTTACCTCCTTCCAAACCAATTTCTTACTCTCCCTCCAAATTTCATGCAGTAACACAATACAAATATGAAATGGCAATAACAATACCGTAAAACACCCTATCTTCGGACATTTTTGATGTGTTTTAATGAATAACTCTGTGTAAAATGGTGCAATTTTATTCCTGTTGGTGTCATGTGGTAGCCAGGGACAGTACCTACTGAATCCATATAATAAAAAAAAATAGCCACGCTAAACTTTTTTTTTTTTTTAAGTGTCCGGTTAGGAACAAATTTCCTAACTTCGGACAGCTCTTCCAAACTTCAGACATCCAGGTGTTTGCCCTTTAACCCTTAGGCACCAGGGCACGTCTATTGACGTGTTGGTAGAGGCGTACTATCCACGTCATTTGAAGATTTGATTTTTCGCGGGCATGTTTGAACTTCGTAGTGCGCCATATGGACTCAAGTATTGTCCCGGCATGGCTGGTGCACGAGGTCATGCTGGTGGCCGGGGGCTGGGGTGGGGGTGGGGGGGTTGGTGGGGGATGGGTGGAAGGGAAGCCCAGCAGTGAAGATGGCTGTGGTGGAGGGTGGGGGGAGGCCGGCGTAGGGAGAGTGGCCTTGGAACCAGCTGATACTGGTTTGGGGTAGGGGTTGGGGTAGGGGTTGGGGTAGGGGTTGGGGTAGGGGTAGGGGTAGGGGTAGGGGTTGGGGTGGGGTGGGGTGGTGGGGAGAGCTACAAGGGGGCCCTGAGGGGTGTGGGGGAGAGTGTATGGGTGCTTGAGTACACCTGAATTGACCATAGGGAGTATCACACTGTCAAGAAGTACTAAAAACAGGGAAATAATGTGTAAATAGTGTGAAAATAATTGTGAATACCTAAATAGACATATGTCTGATAGAAAATAAGTATGATGGAAAACATAAAATAAGCCGATCTTTATTAGTTACTTTTTTCTTTTGCTATTTTAGTTGTAAGATTGTGTTCATACAGCATTGTGAATTAGTGAGATAAACAAAGACACACTCCAAAACTCATTTTGGCACTAGATGATCCTCCCTCCTCCCTCCACCACCACCGCCAAAACACCACCACGACCTTGAACACGTTCAGCCCAGCCACCACGCATCACCTCCCTCACACCCCCCCACCACCTCCACATCGCCAAGAGAGAGTAAATACACGCTTTTTATGTGTTTTTTGTCATTTGTGATTGATTTGTAATGAAAAACAAATATTTGGGGAAAAATCAATTATCCTGAAAATAACCCAGCTCTGGGAGTGGATAGATCTGCCCAGGCCTGACGCCTAAGGGTTAAACATGAGAATGATTCATAGCACCTGTCTCCGGACATACTGGCCAAACTTCGGACACTTTAGAAGTTTTTAAAAAATGTCAAAAAAAAAAACTGGGTACTCGAGGCCCAAGTTATACACATATAAAGAGAAACATCCAAAAATATCTTCTTTTTTGAGCTCATAATTTGAGATCACATTAAGATGCATCATATCACATTGTATTGAAGTATTCTGGCCACAAATATAACTAAGAACTCTTCAGAAAATTCATCAGACGAAAAAAATATATAAAAAAGCATTCCATATACAGTATTCCAAACTGTAAGGGGAACTGATCTCTTTTTCCTAAACAAATCTTCACTTAATTATCAAGTAGCTACCTCACTGACTTAACAAATGAATACTCAAATAACATAACCTCACTGACTTAACAAATGAATACTCAAATAACATAATCTAATGTTAAACACTTTGGACAGGTTCTAATGACAGTCACACACCCACTAACACGGACACAAATCAACAGACACACGTACACACAGGCACAGGAGGCGGTAGCTCGATCGGTAGAGAGTTGGCTTGCGGTCCTGTGGGACCCAGGTTCGAATCCTCGCTGGTGCAGGGTACAGTTTAAGGATTTGAATTTCATTAAATCAGGCTTTACTGATCTACCAGTAGACCCGCCGACATGTCGTAAAAATAACCCCGCTAATACCAATACACCAGTCCTGTATGAGACAGCCCTAGCATGTATTCAATATGGACGGTGGGTGTTAAGTGCCGAAGTGGTGACATGTAGAGAGGTGTATGGTATGTAGGAGGACGACTGGGCCTTGATAGCAGGCTGTAAAGCCTATGCCCAGAATCGGACACATAAAAAAAAAAAAAAAAACATGTTATGAAGGCTGGTATAAATTACTGTAACTAAATAAACAGTATCATTTTTTTTTCTTCAAAATAAAACTCATTACTGGTCAAGGCACCATACTGGCAATAACTTTGGTACTGGTAGTACTGACTATCTTCTTACAGATCTATATCAAATATTATTATCATTACTTAGGCCAAAGGTTCACATCTACATCAAAAATCATCCTTTTCTTGCAATCAAGTGTTGGTTCTGATAACACCTTCAGTATGTCCTCTTTGTCTATGTCACTGCTGTCATCAACCATTGGGTATACAAATGTGTGAGGTGTACCCTGAACATGTCTGAGAAACCTGACATGTATTTCTGGTTTTCCCCTAACAATGGTAGCAATAATGCCTGTATCTGTCTTTCCTATCAAAGGGAACCCTCACAACTACCCAGTCTGAGGGAACAACTTTATCCTCAATAGTCTGGGGAGAGATGACTGTCTGGAATTTATTTGGCTTAAGTAATTTGTCTGTCCGAAGTTAGGAATTTTTTCTGAAAAATACAGAGATATTCATTAAAACAGTCATGGCAAGATTATGAATGTATATATTTTAAAACAGTTTACTGCCCAGTATGTACAACACTTTTCCACATATAATCATACTAATCACGTTCTTACAATTGAAACTGTTTGTTCTGTGTGAACAAAGTTTTGCGGGGTTAAAAAAGGTCGACTTTTTTTCCATTTGATTCATAAATTTTTTTCACCCACACATATTCAAGCTACTTTAATAGGACTTATACACAATAATCTTTGAAGATTACCCTACCTACCCATATCATTACTATTGGTAAATATCACACTCTCTTCCAATAAACTTGAATTACTACATTTTTTCGCACAATGCCCAAAGTTTGGGCGCTGTCCGAAGTTACGGTATTTTACAGTGCTTTTTTCCTGTAACTTAGTGAAGAACTACCATCTCCATCTTGTTTCCTGAATTATAATGGGAGATTAACACTAGAATATGATGCTAGTCATACAATAAAATGATACAGATCCATAGTGTTGCTTTTCCTGGCACTGAATTGTGAAACAAGCTGCAAAAGGGCAAAAACCTGGGCCAAGTAAAGGTGAAAGAACTATAGCTCAAAGAACTACTTTGTGTTCAAAGCAACTTAAGTGTGCCATTTCCCTTCCAAACTTCTGCATCAAGGGACATGTCAAAGAAAATGCTCCGTTATATGGTACTGTTTAGCTTATTCACCTTGAATAAATGGGGTGAACAATAACACTAATCATCTAATGACACTGATCTCTTGGTTATCGCACATAATTGGTACCGAACATGGCCTGTGATGGCAAGCTTGCGCAATAACAAACACAAAGAACCTATGGGATTTACCTAATTGGTATCAGGCACCCCAAGTGCAAGCCCACAATTTTCCTCTGTATGACAAAATTAAACCCACTAAATACATTCAAACTGTTGTGGTAAGTGCCAGAAATATACACGGACATGGTTAGGTCAATAGGAAGTGATAAAAAGGACACAATAAGGAAGAAATGTAAACCACAGAGGGACACAATGGGCTTGAGGTATGGGGTTCTGAGGCTAGGGGATGGAGAGTTAGTGGTCTTCACCACTTGGGAATAACTCTTGAGTAGGGCCTCATCTTTGAAAGTCCTCAAAGCCATCACAAACCACACACACTGCATCACCATCATTGGTAGAAACCAACTAAGGAACATGATCATGATGTTTTTGAGACGAAAAATGCGCTATGGAGTTTCACCTCATAGTGATAATGAATACCACTATAATCAAGGGATCACTGAAACTGATTTCTTAGTCAAAATCAGGACAATACAGTACAGGTATAATCACATTAATGTAAAAAAACATAACCATCATTACATCACATTTAAACATACAGTATATTCATGATTTTAATACTGTTCACATTCAACGGGTAATCATATGAACAACAATCCAGCCTACCTTAGAGCATGTGACCATCATGCCATTGTTGAATCGCAGGTGAAGAACAGCCTCACAGTGGTGTATGAGAGTATTAGTCATGTCACCCGTGTTGACATCCCACACCCTGACAGTGGAGTCTGAGGAACCACTAATGATAACCCGCTCATCATACTGAAGACACAGCACTGATCCCGTGTGACCCGTCAGCACCTGTAATGATACCAGTACCACACCCATGTAATTTCTGAAGCAATCATGTACACAGGCATGTTCTAAAGTAATCCCCTTCTATTAAGGTGATTGTTTTCCCTATCAAACATCACAACACAAATTCTGAGCTTCAATGAAAGTCCTTCATGCACAATGAGATACAATAACACCCAACAAAGGTGTATAGGCCATGACTGTCAACTACATACTATATTACTTTTCATGGTATAAGGAGAATATTTTCCCTATCAAACATAATAAAGCATAAGCTATGACAATTCCTTCACTATAGTTCTTCATGAGCAAAGAGACAAAACAAGAAGGAGCATTCAGATAGTGTAACACCCAAACACACCAACTGGTCTACAGGTTGCATATCTGGCTGTGACCTTCAACAGGTTGCTCTCAAATAGAATTACTTCAGTCTTGCTTTACTGTTAACCCTTCCACCAACACTGACTCAAAGCAGACCAAAGCATTCTGTGTTGACTTAACCCCGTGACCTTGACCTCTTGCTCTTTCCCTGTGACCTTGAACTATAGTTGTTCTCATAAGTGAATCCCTGAACTGCTGTATTAACTTCAACCATCCTTGAAGTTTTGTCTAACTTCAATAAAAAACTGTAAGATGACCTTGCCATGTGACCATGACCTTTGACCCCTTCTCAAAAATGGTAGGTCAACCTCCTGAATAATCCTAAACTTATCTACCACGTTTGATCCAAACTGGATCAAAACTGTTACATATGTTTTTGTGTTTACATACACACAGACTGAACTCTGACCTTGCCCTGTGCCCTATTGTAACAAAAAATAAATAAATAAATAATCGATGTAATGTTGCTCTTGGGTGTGTCACGAATTTTCTACATCGTAAAATTATGTAACGTAAATTGTGACATCGAGTGATTTTGCGGGAGGAACGAATTATTATGAAATGCACGAGATTTCACTCATTCTCTCAACCGTCCGCTCGAGTACTTATATTCGCATCAAGTTGTCAAAACTTTCGTCATTCTTTCGCGAGTGATTGTTTTTATGTGCAGACGGTGCATTCCTCTGAGCGATAATTTCTGAATTATCGCTTCCGCCTCCCGGCCGTTACGGCCACACCCCTTTCTCACATTCCTCACGTCAGACACTCAAAACCAGACCCAGTATGCTTCTAGTCGCGGTGCGTGCGGGTTGAAAGCTCGAGTGATCACTTTTCTTACCGATTTCAGATCTCAGCTTGTATTGGCGTGTATTCCCGAAGCTCCCACCAGTTCTTGGTGATCGACAGCAGCTCGGTCTCACCTATACCGATCAGTATTTTCTTTTGTTTTCCTAGGCTTCAGTTTTGGGGTTATTTAGCTATTTGTCTGAGTGTTTGAGTGAGTGCATTTCCCTTTCTTTGATTTGAATTGGAGTCATGTAACGTAAATTTACTTTCTTGTATTCAATAAATTTACAGTTCGTTCTCTTGAGCTATGTTAAATGTAAGTCGTGTTTAATTTTCCCACATATTTAGTACACTTTTACTACTCCACGTTAGCACAACTCTTTATATTAATCACGACTGGTACTTAGGCCAGCTTTTGGCATTAATCCTTAAATCCGTTGTGCTAGCTAGGAGTTTGGCTCAGCCAAGATCCTGATTATTATCATTATTATTATTATTATTATTTTTTGAATGTTAAGGGGAGAAACTAACTTTCTCAGAGGCCAACAGTACAATTTACAGCCTACTTGAGCGTCTAGTCTCTGCTGTGTACCGTTGAAAAAGTCTATAAATTCTCGACTCTAGAGAATTGGCGAAGTAAGCCAGCATAAAGTGAAATCGCTACTTGATTTCACAAGTCTATTCTCTCGTAACAAATGACTCGATAGTCATTCCTAGCACACATAGCTATACATTGTACTCCAAACTAAGCACGATGGAATCCAGTGCATTCATGCAAGAAGCTAAGGATATGGGGCTTACTAACCCCTAGGAAATTCGAGATTATGTCCTGTCGCACTTCAATTACGAGCAGCAATGCGAGAATGCCGCCCGTGAAGAGCGGAAAATTCAACGCGAACATGAGAAAGAACAACGTGAGTATGAGGAACGAAAGCGTGACAAAGCACGTGAACATGAGCGCGAGGAACAAGAGAGAGAACGTGAACACGAGCGCCAAGCATGTGAACACGAGCGCCAAGCACGTGAACACAGGCGCCAAGCACGTGAACACGAGCTTGAAGTGCTGAAGCTGAAGCGAGACTCCTTGGCTTCAGGCACATCGGGTGCAGCTAATCCAAGCTCCACTACTGCTCTCTCAGCACCTTTTCTAGCAACTCCACGTCTCAAGCTTCCTTCTTACAAGGAAAGCGAGCGAATCGAACATTTATAGCTCGTTTCGAAGACATGGCAAACCTGTACGATCTGGATGAGGCAGCTAAGCGGCTTCAGTTCCTTAGCCTGTTTGAGGGCCCTGCCCTCGACATTCTCCACAGAATTCGCGGAGATAATCTCACGTATGAGATGATGAAGACCGCACTCATCAAAGCGTACGGTCTTACTGTTGATCATGCTAGGAATCAGTTCATGAAGGCGCATCTCCAGGAAAAGGAGACAGCTGTTCAGTTCCTTGACCATCTCACGGCATACTTAGGTGAGTGGATGGAGAAGGATGAGACTCCCGGCACACGAGAGGGAATGATCGACCTCGTGCTGCGCACACAGCTGGAAAAGTCGTGGCCTGCTAAGCTTATGGCCCAGCTCAAGATGTCCAAAGTGAAGGATGCAACCCAAATGGTGGAAAAGGCTGATGCTTTCTTTACTGCATACGGGTACCAAACTCGTAGGCAACAGCCATGGAATAAGAAAGATACTGCTAAGTCTGGGAAGCAATCTCAGACTGAACCCCAGCATCAAGGCCATTCTCAAAATAATGGTCATGGTCCAGGCAAATGGCAGAATGACCAGGGGCAGAATACACAGAAACCTGACTGGAAGAGGTACAAGCAGTACCCTAACCAGAAGCAGTACCCTAAGCAGCAACAGTATCAGCCACGCTATCAGCCAGTGGGACAAACCTTTTCGACACCAGCCCCAGTGTATCGGAGGCAGGAGGCAAACGCAGCCTTCATTCCCCAACAGGCGCACGATGGTGCCGTCCCCACCAGCACAGGTCCTCCTTCACAGTTCACTAATCCCCCTCAGATGGTAAATTCTCCTCCATTGGTCGTCAGTGCTCCTGCTCCCCAGATGGTGAGTACAACTCCTCATGCATCTAGTGTGGGTACGACCCCTAAGGCATCTAGTCCTGTCAGATTTGAAGAGTTGTGTGCCATGCAGCCTTATCAATGGCTGGCCACTTCCTCCACAGGCCCTCCCACAGGTAACAGTGCCTTCCTTGTTCAGCCAGGGTTTGTGGGAGGTGTTTCTGTTAATGTTCTGAGAGACAATGGTTCCTCAGGTTGCACTGTCAGGCAAAGTCTTGTTCGTCCTGAAGAATATACAGGCAGACAGATCCAAGTTCAGCTTATTGACGGATCAGTGAGATTGTTTCCTGAGGCATGTATCCAGGTAGCATCTCCCTTTTACACAGGTTCAACAGTTGCAGTTGTCATGCAAGAACCTATGTTTGACCTCATTATAGGTAACATACCAGGTGCCAAGTTTAGTTGCACCGTAGATGTCACTACTCAGACTTCAGCTGCAGTAACACGAGCCATGGCCAAGGCTCCAAACTGTGTTGCCCCAGTGGCTATTGCACTGCCGGAAGATCTGATTTGTAGTCAAGATGTTGTCCAAGAGCAACAATCTGACCCGACCCTTGCTGTTGTGCGGAAGAAACAAAAGGGTAAAGTGGCCAAGTATTCACGGGTGGGCGAGCCAGGTTCCTTCGTAAACAAGGATGGCTCTACCGTGAGTCATGAACACTCGAGGGCGAGGTTCGACTGCAGTTTGTCATTCCTGCGAACTACTGCCAAGCAGTATTAGAATGGGGTCCCTGTTTAGCATCAGGAGGTCATATGGGCAAAAAGAAAACCCAAGGCCATATCCGTGCTGACTTTTTCTGGCCAGGAATGGGACAGGAAATAGACAGTTTTGTGAACTCCTGCAATGTGTGTCGACGTACCACCATTCAGGAAAGTTTCCTTCCTGCACCGTTTGAATCCACGCCCATAATCTCTGAGTCGTGTGAGAGAGAGGGCAGTGGTAATGTGGGTGCAGACCCGATGTCTCACTCGTTGGCCCCACAGGACATAATATGTCTAGGGTCTGTACATACATATGTACCGTAGCTCATAAGAGCACAGCCACGGCGATCCCAACCGAGGACACCGACGACAAGCCCTTATCAGTCGTA
Organism: Birgus latro; assembly: GCA_018397915.1. NCBI lineage: Eukaryota > Metazoa > Arthropoda > Malacostraca > Decapoda > Coenobitidae > Birgus > Birgus latro. The sequence continues at coordinate 1,312 of JAGKTI010026942.1, read as the reverse complement.
AGCATAGGGCTAGTACATATTGTATGTACCGTAGGTTAAGGGGGAAGTTCGAGACCCCGCAGAGGCAATCTGAGGCTGTGTTTGAATTACCTTGTGGTGTGTCTCGAGCTGTGGGCCTCCCTGAGGATTCCCGGAGATTACACAGAAGCCACATGAGTGTTCACACCCAAGCAGGGTGTTAAAATGTGACCTGCCCAAGTTTGCATAGGGATTCTCGACTATCTTTATTAGTTATAAGTGCGTAGTCACGGCGATCCCAACCGAGGACACCGATGACAAACAGGTAGTCGCGGTGATCCCAACCGCGGACACTGATGACGAGCCCTTTGTAGAAATAAGCATAGCTATAAGTGTGCAGTCACGGTGATCCCAACCGAGGACACCGATGACAAACAAGTAGTCGCGGCGATCCCAACCGAGGACACCGACAACGAGCCCTTTATTAGGCATAAGTATAGATTAAAAAGGGCAACTATTAAGGAAATAATGGCGACCTTCTATGTATGAAACTTGCTGTTAACTGATTTTCAGCTTAAGAGTACTTTCTGTTGTGTATGGATTGATTGCTGGGTGGATGAAATTGAAATTTAGTACAAATTCTCACACTGACAGTATTGATGTTCCACCTTGACTCATTCCACAGGTACAGTTGCAGGGTGAAGCAGATGTCCAGGGCCATTGACTGTCTCTGCTGCACGCTGCCACCTCATCTCCTCTGCCCTCGTCGCCTTTATTATTGCATTAATATGTATTATTATTATTGCTTTACACGCAGGTACAGTTACACTACAACTGTTACACCTACACAGTGCATCACATACACCACGCTACATAACAATTAGTTGTCAATGTAATTGTAGCAAACTTTCGCTCAGTTTGACCTGAGTACAGGATTTTTCACTGTCGTCTCGGAGTTTTTCCCTCAAGCTTGCTTTTCATAACGTAAATACGAGGTTTTTACGCTCATAGGTGACAATTCTTTTCTCCTGTAACAGGATAGTACACACACCACAGTGTGAATCTTGTGTGACTGAGCTAGGGTGTATATATACAGTATATATAATATCAAATTTTACCAGAGTAAAATTTGATTTTTTCAGGGGAGTAATGTCACGAATTTTCTACATCGTAAAATTATGTAACATAAATTGTGACATCGAGTGATTTTGCGGGAGGAACGAATGATTATGAAATGCACGAGATTTCGCTCATTCTCTCAACCGTCCGCTCACGTACTTATATTCGCATCAAGTTGTCAAAACTTCCGTCATTCTTTCGCGAGTGATTGTTTTTATGTGCAGACGGTGCATTC
>JAGKTI010026941.1:0-13416 GCA_018397915.1 Birgus latro | reverse complement strand
AAAACTTCACTACATATCATGGAATCATACCTCAAACACCCTAGACCTCTGGGCAGAAATTGCTTCTTATCGAGATGCATCGGGAGAAAATCCTTTTTGTGACCTTTCAGACTTGGCTTTGACATTACTTAGCTTTACCTCACTCAAATGCTGATGTCGAACGAGTGTTCAGTCACATGAACGTAGTGAAATCGAAACTTAGAAACAGGTTGAATCTCAAAAGTTTCAATGCAATATTAACAATTAGATATGGGCTAAAACGACATGGATCTTCATGTCATAACTACAGATTGCCTCAGGAAGTACTGAAGAAAATTGGTACCTTGAGAGCATACGAATCGGAATCAACAAAGCAGCAACCAGGAACATCTAAAGATGAAGCTACTCTGTACAGCGAAGATGAAATTGGTGATTGGGAGTTGGCAGATTTAGAGTAATGGTGGGTAGTCTGGTTTAAAGATATTCATTTGCATATTATTTTCCTTAGAGACGTGAACAATTCTTAATATGTTATGTTACATGTGTCCTGGTGAGTTTAGCGCGTTTTTTAGCGCTTTTTGAGGGTGAATCTAGCGCCATGCTAAATTTTCAGTTGGCAACTCTGCCTGAGGCCTTCCGAAGTTCCGTCAGTCATTACCCCGCCAGGGAAGGGGAGGATGTTTCGACCTTTGTCACGGTTCCTCCCTCCCCCTTATTAATAATACAGTTCTTTTTGGTTTTATCTTCATTGTCGCACTCATGCTTTTGACTATCAACCTCTCCCTCTTTAGTTCTTCCATGCAACTGCCCTACATGTTTTATAACATGGAATTTCGTGTGAATAAAAATGACCGGTTTTCCACTTATTTCACTGGTTTCACTAACGTCACTGAATGCCGGCAGATTAATTTGCTTCTTGATAGCAACACAAGTGGTAAGTGGTTGTTCTTGGGCACATGTATTAATCCGTCTGTCTTGGTCTTTTGCCACGAGGGGCTCCAGTAGCAAATTTCCTATGTTCTAACTCTATATCGCTTATCTATCTGTTAACTGTCTTCTTGATGTTATGGTGCCAGTATATCTGTCTTACTGGAATAGTTGCTTAATAGAGCAAAAATCTGCTTGCACCGATAGGCTGTAGTTTCTTGTTGACGATCCATCTAGCTTTCAGCACTTAAGTGTTTACCTGCGTAAATATCATCCCGCATAGAGAATTAAATGTGGATAATAATATATCTTTAGATGTTTATTTTTTTTTTATTTGATGGCACTGATGATTTCGACATTACGATTATCTGCGGGGTTTATTTTATGGGACATATTTCCTTCAGTATTGTTGATTTTGAATGGAAAATAAGTATTACGAGGGTTTCTCCGCATTTTAACCCTGAAACCGTTGAGCGATAGGGAGTGCGTTTCACATTCTTTCGTACTGCTAAGCCTCAACTTTAGTGTATTGTGGTTTCCTCTTCCGTAATGCGAGATACACATGGTAAAAACGCTAATATATTACTTTTTGGTGTTGTTTACCCAAATACTGCTCTTTCCAGTGTGCAGTATAGAAAATATAACATGGCTGTGCCAGTTGCCAGATACCACTTTCTGAGCGAAAGGTACTGGGAATCGGGACATCACATCTTTGGGCGATCGTACTTTTCGAACTTTAAGAGTTAGGTACAGTACATTCACTATGATTCTCCATCACTACTAGTGAATTTTTTTAAGTAGAAAAAAGTCATATTTTAAGAGCAAAAAAATAAGTAAATAATCAGGCTACAGGACTTAAAGGCATATTGATTACAATAACGACACCTGTGCAGTTGATAGGCATAAGGACTTCAGAAAACTTTGGCTACTTTATATAAAATGAAGATAAACAGATCAATGAACAAAGTTTCTGGATTTAAAGCTATTTGTTGTTAATTGAAGACCCTTACTAAGCGCGGACCTGAGTGTGCCTTTACAGTCAAGAACAGGGTTTTTCCTTTTACTCTATTACGTCCACTGCGCACTTCCGGCACGTCCGTCCTGGACTTTCCTTAAACAGAATCAGCACTATTAAGGAAACAGTGAAAGCTATCGTAACTTCCGACTTTTAGCAAGCAGAAGATAATAAGAAGTATAGTGGCACAGGAAAAATATCGAGAACATTTGTCGACGACTGAACATGCAGACAGCAGCGAAAAAAAACAATCAGATAGGGATTACGCACTAACTGCTTACTTTGCAGTAAGTGCGGACCCCCACCTTCCAATCACTTGACGCAGTGCTGCCTTACTTTGTGGTAGGTGGGGCCACCTAACATTTGCTCACTCGATACAATACTGTCTCTTGGAAACTACGGTGATTGACAAGGCAAATAATTCCTTGTAAACAAGGAAACTCATTACCACGTTCGATGGTAACTAAGTAAATGACACCTGGTGGGTGAGTGGTTAAGAGGCTTTAAAAAGCTTGACCCAGTAATGTTTACATCCGAGGGATTATTGGAGGTTATTCCTTACACATTACCACTCAGGGCCAAGTGAGGCTGGTCATCTTAGCCTAATTGCTGGGACTGAATAGCCTGCTTCCTTGTTCCCACGCTCGTAATTGTGCAAAAAAGAATTGGGTGATGCCTGGATATTTACATTCTTAACTATTTACTGATTTTTTAGTAACTTTCGGTGAGTTTTCTCTTGTCAGGCATATATCATATACTTACGATGTGTGTGTGTGTGTGTGTGTGTGTGTGTGTGTGTGTGTGTGTGTGTTAATCCAATTAGGCCGATGACGTAGTTTGTAATATAATCTGATTTTCTCCAGACTATGTTTTTTTTTTTACTACAATAGGCCCTGTCAGCCCTTAGGATTAGATTCAGCTTTCATTAACCCATTTTTTTATCCACAGGCTCTTAATTATAAATATCATCTGGTAACAGTGCCTGTTAAATTAAAAGCGTCATGAGACTGAAGGTAAAATTTCAGATGACGTACGGTAAATATCTTTCCTCCACTTAATTCTCGACAATTGTACGGAGCTTACGATAAAAAAAATAAAAAATAAAAAGTCATTTTTTGAGGCGATATTAAACCGCCCAGTAAGAAAAGTTGCCCCTGACCTCATTATAAGTGTCTGTTGATAACAAGAATAGTACTGTATATCAGCAGAATAGTACTGTATATAAAATATGTAACAGTAGTGACCTGATTATATATATATATACAGTCATGAGCAGGCGCGGTTGATGAAACGAGGTCTAAGGATGAGTACGTTGAATGTGGGGATCACTTTCTGCAGGTGCGCAATCTGTGTAATATTTAGCTTGCACAATCTCGCAAAGTGCAAGCGCAAACTATTTGCATACATTTGTGGAAATTACTGTAAAACAATGAGTACTGTAAAATATTGAGATATTTAACTAAATTACTGTAGATCTTTGCATACTTACTTTTATTTATTATTATTTTCTAATATCTGTAACTTGCGCAATCTAAGGTTTAGCTTGCGCAATGTTGCAAAGCACTAGCACAAACCATTTGCATATATTTGTGGGAATTACAGTAAAATATTGATATTTAAATAAATTAGCATACTTTTATTTATTATTATTCTGTCTATTGCCAGACGCCTCAATCCCGTAAGGGGTGGCCACTGGCCACAAACAACAAATCGCCTCGATGTCGCCCTGTCCCCTGCCATTTCACTGCCCTGCTCCCAGCTCACACCCCCCTCTCATATATCTCTCCACTCCATCCCTCCATCTCATCCTTGGCGTCCCCCTCCCTCTCACTCACATACACTCTCGTTAGTCTCTTACTCACCATCCTCTCCATATGGCCAAACCACCTTAATGTGTTTCTCCTAACGCTTCCTATCGCAGCCCCATGCACACCTCAACGATCCTTCACTTCATTTGTTAGTCTCTCTCTCCATGTATGTAACTCGACATACTCCTCTCCTAGTACTGGGGGGATCCATTACTGATAAGTTAAATTGAAATTATTTACTGTGAAGTAAAATTATTCACCTCACACACATACTATGTGACTAAGGCGGTATGACCGGAGCAAGACGTTGTTAACTCGTGGAAGTTCATGTGAGGAGTGAGCGAATCGGGGCGAGGGAAAGGTTGCGCTGCCCAAGTGGCATAATTATTGTACCGGACGGCCAAAATTATTGTATTTCCCTCTCGATTACTGTATCTTACGTATATCAGTTATTGTATCATTACTGTACAGCAAATATTCCTGTTTCTTATGTGTGTGTGTGTGTGTATGTGTGACACTGACTAAGGCCGATCCTTAACCTATCCTATTGGGAGGTGCAGGTAAGCCCTGGCTAAGCTTGTTATCTACCCGTCGGTTAAGTCGTACCAATGTGTGAAAGGGGAATGAACTGTTGCTCCCATGTCAGCCTCAGCAGGTTGTATATTTCATGTTTTCATGCTTTGTCGACTATAACCAGCCAAAAAACATGCCAGCATGAATGGAAAACAGCCAAAAATCCGCCAGCTGTGTATAGGCAGTTTGACCTGTCTTCTCTCCCATGGGAGTCTTGGCCGTGCCTGTAGCACTACCTTACCCTGACCTCTAAACGCATTCCACGCATTCCTTTCCTGTCACGGGAAAATCCCAATTCTCTCCCTCTCTGCATATGTGTGGGAATATAATGCAAACCACATCTGTTCAAAATAATTGTATATTGTATGCAGAGGAATGTATATTGTTTGCAGACCCCAAATCATTGTATTAATACAATAATTAATGCATGCAGCGCAACCCTGAGCGAAGGACGGAAACAAAGGCTGACATGTTGCCAGTTTTACTTTTATCTGCATTTTCTCAAGACGTTTTATTTAATTTAATATAGATATACAACAGCATATGCAATTCCTTACAAAAATTATTAAAACACTATTTAAATCGAATATCCACAGCCTAATAAATTACTAGTCTGTGGATATTTGATTTAAATAATATGTTTTAATGATTTTTGTAAGGAATTGCATACGCTACTCCTAATAAATAATGTATTTTTAATTTATTTTTATTAATAATAATATTTAAAAAATATTAAAATACATTATCTCTGTTGAAGCATTTTAAGAAATGCTACTACCCTCCCGCCTCCTCCCAACAATCCAGCCCTCGCGGCCCGCCCGAGCCTCCCCCATCCCTTGTCCAGTCATGCTGGCAGCTTCCAAGACCTTGTGTCCTGTGGATTGCGCACTCCAAGACCATGTGTCCTGTGGATAGGACAGGTGCCCAAGGCATGTGCACAAGTGCAAATTCATTTGTGCAAGCACAACTAAATTTGCGCTTGCGCACCTGCCTTTTCATGTGCAAAAGTGCAATATTGCGCATGGTCTTGTGCGGTGCACAGTCCGCAAGCGATATTCACCGGAGTGCAAGGGTGCACAATTGCGCTTTACGCAAGTTCTTGCGCACCTGCCCAGCACTATAATTATTACATCGTAGCGTGACGCTTAACCCATCCATTAACTTGAGCTCAGGTTTGGCTAAAAGTGATTAATTTGACCGTGTAATGTGACCTTGATCTGTGAATTACTACACTCTAAATAAAAGCAGTCGTGGTGGACTTTGTCAAAATGGGGGAGAAAAATAGTGTTGTATTCATCAGACTGAATGTTTAAATAAAAATTTCCACCCAAAGCTACATTGTAGAGGGAGAGTGGAGAGTAAATGGCTGTGTGGAGTATTATTTTTTTTAATGAAGATGAACAGAGGAAGGAAAAAATTTAATTTCGAAAAAAATCCAGTCACCTTAGTACAGGTGTCCTCCATTCGTAAATAAATGTGTAATAGTTAGAACTGAACTACTGTGGGTGGAAGTCTGGGGGGAAGCCAATCCAGGGAAGCAAATTCCAAAGAGAGGAAATAAAAATGGAGGCTCTAACTAACTCGTCAAGTTCTAGATGACTAACCAAATGAGAAAATCGACTGTAGATAAGAGTAAAATTTAAACTGATCACATGACAGGATACTGCATTTAAGGAGGGATCAGTAACAGGGGAATGGCAGGAATAGGAGGAAATAAGGCCAGTATAAGTTGCCGATGCCACAGGCCTGTTGTGTGTGTGAAGCTAAAGATCGAAGGTGGTATTTTCACGGCACTGTAGTGTTCACAAGCTATGCTACCCAATTTTGGAGACTGAGGATCTTGTGGAAAGGGCTGTGGTGCAGTGTCAGTAAGTTCTTTCACCTTAACTTATTGGCGGTTTTCGTCCTTTAGCAACTTACATCCCATAGTTCGACGGCAGAATAAGAAAAGACTACTGATATTCATCCTTTCCCGGACACATCTTCGTGATTTTCATCTCAATATTCAGGACTGAATGGTGTTATTTTTAGGCAAAGGTAAATTGAAGATATGAGAATATTCCTCTAGTGCCAATATTACTATCCCCACCACTACTAGGATGTTTGTTCTTCTTAATTGTACTCTGAAAGATTTTATTCAAACTATCGACGACATTTAGTAGTGAAAGCGTTAATGAAGGCTATATTTAGCCTCTCAACTATGAAAGTTTCTTCTAAGCTTAATAAGATATAATACAGTATTAGGAAGAATAAACACGCAGATATCTTCCAGCAGCTGAAGTGTTTGAACCCTCGAGAGGACATCCTCGTCAAATCGCCAGTTTCTAACTTTATAAACAACTACTGTGTGATCCTTAGATATGGCTAACTTGCATGTTGCTGTAGAGAACGCATAAAACAGCGAGTAGAGCGGCAATACAAGATTAAGTTATCACTCTCTCTCTCTCTCTCTCTCTCTCTCTCTCTCTCTCTCTCTCTCTCAGAAATCTGGCCAAAAACCTTACATCACCGGACACAACCAATTACAGTTATTTCCTGCAGCTATATAGTCTCCTGCTCATTTGTGTTGTTTTACTGGAGTCCTTTTTTTTTTTTTTCAGATCTATGGGTAGTCATAAGTGACAATGAAAACACTCAGTAAATATTCCCCAGACTTGGGCACGCAACAAAATACAAATGTTAGTCCCTATATCAGTACTAGGTTTCAGTAGGCTGGAACGAAACCTATTCCTCTTCGATGCTGAGGATTGTGCCTTAATTTAACCTCGATCTCTACTGTCATGGTTGTCCTTCGACTGCACAGACCCTATAGTAGACAACCAGTATTCTTCAAATTCACAGTTCTCATCTAGAATCCAAACCCACTGCAGAATTACGTCCAGGCCCAAGATGGCACTGGAGGGTGAAGAGGGACAAGAGACAAATATACCTTGTCTACAAAGTCTGTCCTGTCTGAGAATCCAGCTAACGGTTTACCAGTTGTGGGCTAGAATGTTTACCAATAAATCATTATTTTTTGTGTGTGTGGATTATGAAAAAGAATACTTAGATTAATGTCTGTTGATCAAATAAGGGTCATTAGGAAATAATTTATTCTTTGACAAGCCCAGTCTTTCCCCCAGAAAATAACACGCGTCTTGGGCATAATACTTTTGGTTCCTATTTTAATTACTGTTACGAAGAGGCTGGGATATAGACACTGCCCAATGATGTTATTGCCTTTCCTAGAGTCGAATACTGGTCCTCTCATTTGCTGGCCGAGTATGCTTCCAGTTACGCCATTGCCACCTTCCAGCTCCCCAGGAGTATGGACACCACAATAATCCATTATTATTTATTTGAGCAAACAAAATTATTAAATACAGTTTGATTTCACCTACGCATCATTAAGAATATATATCCGTATTTTACAGAAATTATTGTATGAGGTCCATTGCAGTATTTAGTGATAATTTGCGTTCCGATGACCTGGATGACAGTGAGTGAAAAGACTTGAGATGAGAAGCTCAGCACACAGCACCACACCAGAAGCAGCTGCACCCACCGCCAGCACCACGAACATTCCCTGGAAAGTATGTTAGCACTCAGGCTCCTGTGACTCACCCACAGTTGAATAACCATATATGGCGTTAACCAAGATACAGTGTTAAATTGCTCCATCCATGTGGAGGCTAATGGTAACAATATTAACATTCTCCGGCTCGTCTTTTCGTCGGATAAGGAAGCTCCCTAACACCTCTTCCTAGCCGAGTTATTTTGCTTATAATACTTTACTTTTGTTCGTCCAATATAATCACGGTAATGTGAATAAATAATATACAAAAGGATATTAACCACACACCCAGTAATAACAGCCAAGGAAGAGGTGCTAGGGAGCTTCCTTAACCGGCGAGAATACGGGCCTTTGTCTCCTATGATTCTGTGGTACCTGAAAGCAATCGTCTGGCGATAATTGGAATAGGAAAGTAGAACTGTCCTCTCCACGAGAAGACACCTGGTGATTGTATTACTACTCACGCTTCATACTTACTCTCAGCTCATTATATTCGCCAGGCATTAGCTAGAATAAAATAGTGTACTTAAATATCAGTTTCTGAATCTTGTTTAACTTTATTGTTCAATATTGGACGATTTTATTCGGCTTTTTAAGCACCATGTCTAAAAGAGTTACCGTCACAGATGGCTACAGTATACTTATATTTGAGGTTGTGTGTGTGTGTGTGTGTGTGTGTGTAGAATGGAGTATTTATATAGCAGCCGACGTATTCATTTGCCTGTCATTCCATTTGCCCTTCTACCACTTGTATGCGATGAAAGAAAGCTATCTTTAATGCTGATTATGTTTTCCATGTAAACATCATGCCCAGTTATTTGAGGCCTGTGAGGTGAAGCCAATATCTCCTACACTTGAATGGGTTATGGATTAATATGGGACCCATTTCACTTTAACAACTGTTAACAGTTCTACCATATTTGTTTTATTTCTGAATGCTACATCACTCCGTCCTACAGTGACAAAGATGATCACGATAATGATGTGGGTGACAGCTAGATACTTCAAGTTCTTTAATTTAAAAATGGCAAATTATTAAAAGCAACGAAACTTCTATCTGATGCTATTAAATACAGTTACATGACTGAATATGCAGACAGAAAGCCTGGTACATTGTTGCTACCTGTCATTTTTCTATTTACAATGTATTTATATATTAGTCATTCAGTTTTAAAAGAAGGTATTCATAACAAGACCTAAGGATTGGTGACCTTCCGATTCAACCATACAAGATAATGCCAGATATCCCAAGCGTCATTCTTTAAGTATGATTTTGTATCAACCTGTATGTTTAGTTATTTAGAATTAACCAGACACACCGAAACAGAGCAAAAAAAAAAAATAAATAAATAAAAGCCAGCCTCAACGATAGGCTTATGGAACATCGATTTATGGCTGTCGACTGCCTTAGAAACTTTGAGGGAGAAAACCGTAATGGGTTGAAGATTTAGGAAGGGAGATTCTGTGACACTGAACAACCCACCTTGTTAGAGTGTACACCAGTGCGTGTTTGTCTTGGATAATCAGGTAGACAGCTTCAAGGTAGGACATTTTTTTTTTAAAATGGTAAAACAGAAATTTCAAATTGGCAATACACCTTACCCACAAATTTATTATTGCCAGGGGCGAATCGACAAGCATCCGCTTCGGTAAATTACGGCAGCTAGATGCGTTTGGGATGCTATTCACGTACCAAAAGGTAAATAAACCCGAATCCCACAGTCGTAGAATCCTGAAAAAAATAAAAAGAAATATTGTGTAAATGAAGGTGAGGCGAGAATGGAACAAATCAAACTGAAAGGAAATAGTTCATGGGGGGGGGGGGTACTGTCTGTGATCTATTACACGCAATAAACAAAACATTCGGCGCAAAAGTATACACCAGTGAACATTGTTTGTGGATGATTTACAAGTGCTTTGGTACAGACCAAGGTTCTCAACGTTTTTGGGGTCGTGACCAAATTTGTGCATGACCTCCCCCCCCCTTTATTCCATTGTTTAACTTCTAATTTTCTTCGTGAATTACGAAGAAGGATAAGGAATCGTGTTACCCCTACTTACTTACTGACTGAAACAAAAGACATAAGTAATACAATTGTATACATCCATTTGATGATATTCTTTACACTTGTAGAGCGCTGCTGATCTCGATTGCAAGACCACGCGCAATATACCACCCAGTGCATATGTTCTCAACGTTCAGTTTCTTTACCAACCCGGAAAATGCTGGCTTTGACAGGTATACGGATCAAAATATGTCTGAATATAAAAACAATCACATGATCAGAAAAATCTCCGCATGAGCCATAGTCTTAGCAACAATCACTTGGTCAGTGAAAGAAAAGCAATCGGAAGCTGAATGCTAATCGCCCACCACAATATTTTGTTGGCCAAGTCCAAGATATAGGCAATATCTTGGTACCCAGAAGGTTTCTTGTTGATCGTTTAAGCCGTTCATGAGATACAGTGGTGCTAAAGGTGGATGATAAAAACTAGTTAACCTCTAGTAGCCATTTGTGTTACCTTGACTCGAGTACCAATTTTCGAAACAGTCAAAGATTTTGGCCATATCTTGATACCCTGAAGGTTTCATTTTGATAGCTCAAGCCGTTCATTAGATCTAATGGGATCAGATACACACACACACACACACACACACAGAGGCAAAAACATTATCGCTTCGCCTTCTAAAGGCGGACAATAATAACACGATAATATGGTCGTAAACACCACATGGTCATAAACATCATAAGGTCGTTCGCACGAACATAAAGTCAGAGGCATCAGGGCACGGTCATAAATCCTTTAAGATTGCAAATGGTCACATTGCTGATAGCCACGAACACCATATTATAATAATACCAAATGGTCATAAATTAAATTCCAGAGTCATAAACGTCAGTCAGAAATAAAACGTGCACATTTGTAATTTCCTTATAATTTGCCCTGCTTGTTCTGAAAAAAAAAAAAAACTTGGTTAATTTATAGAAGTAATTTTCGCTACTGTGTCAACTATGGAAATCGCACATTCACACACAATCAGTGTTTTCACTATCGAACATGGAGGGCTCCCATCATCCACCCACTTAGTGTAGCAGTACTCTGTTTTTAGGGTAGCTCTACACTGAGTGGCAAAAAAAAAAAAAAATGATTTCCTGTTAACCAGGAAATCATTTACAATGCTGGGTGGTAACCTTATAACTAACCAACACGTGCTCCCCTCGTGACAACAAGTGAGTTGGCGGAGGGTTAGTGCCCCTCCCCGGAAAACAACTTACTAAAAATACGAACAAGAAGACTCGGACCAGGACTGACCAACAGGACTGAGGACCGAACAAAGGACATGGTGTACGGACTGCGACATGGAATGAATGGGATGCATATGATGAAGTTAAAGAAAGAGAGATTGTCAAGGTGCTTCAGAGTGAAAAAGTCGATGTCTGTGGATTAAATGAAACTAAATTGCAAGGTAAGAGTGTGAGAGAATGGGAGTATGGGTGGGGTATATGCGCGCTAGTGGGTGAGAATGAGAGGGCAAATGAAGGAGTGTGTATTGTTGTGTGAAAGAAATGGAGGGAAAATATAAGACAGTGTGGATCACTCGGCTTAAGAACTGTGTGGGTAAGATTGAAGTTTGGACTACAAATGTGGGCGATTGTGTGTGTGTGTGTTTTTTTTTTGCAAGGAAGAAGGAACCAAAGGCCATGGGCCCACAAACTGATCCATCCAAGAAAAAACAAAAACAATACAAAAGAGAGCCAAACTCAAGATCCGTTAATTTCGAGATGCCTGGACACATTGCGTTTGAAAGACTGGAGATCATAGGAAGTATGGAATACAGACAGAGGAAGACAGTTCCAGATTTAACCAGATGCATAAATGAAGGACTGGGAGTAACGGTTATCTCTTGCATTAGAGTTGGACAGAAAAGGGATGAGAGTTTTTTGCTAGACGGGTGCCACGTGCCCGTCGTAGAGGTGGAGGGATGCAAGCAGACAGTTCGGAGGAACAGTGGCCATTAAACTAGCGATAGAAAAGAGATGAAGATGCAACAGTGCGGTGAGGAGACAGAGGTTGAAGGAAGCCAGTAAGAGGAGGAGAGTTAATGAGACGAAAAGCCTTTGACTCCACCCTACTGAGAAGAGCTGTTTGTGGGGAGCCACTCCACACATGATAGTTGTACTCTAAACAGGGGCGAATAGAACCTATGTATAATGTCAACAACTGTGCAGGGGTAAAGAAGGTTCGGAGTCGGCTTAGCACACCTAATCTCTTGGAAGCAGATGTCACAAGAGATGTAATATGTTCTTTCCAAGATAAATCCCAGGTGAATGAAACCCCAAGCATTTTCAAGGATGATGCAGGAACGAGGTGGACATTATTAAACATTATTTGGTACTCCTGTGGGAGACTATGTCGGGTTGATAGGTGTAAAAACTGAGTCTTTTATACACCAAAAACAAGATTATTTTTACCCCAGTCAAAGATACGAGGCAAGTCAGACATTAAGTGTGACATAGCCTCATCCCTTGTTTGTTGAAGCAACTGCTGAGATGGACGTTGCGGAAACCGAATGGAAATGTGAAATATGAAGGGTTGAATCATCAGCGTATGAGTGGATAGGTTAGATGTACAGCTCAGAAGGTCATTGATGAATAAAAGAAAGAGAGTTGGTGATAAGACAGAGCCCTGAGGAACACCACTGTTGATAGATCCTGGAGAAGAACGATATAGAATGACCAGAAAGGAAGCTAGAGATGAAGGCACAGATAGAAGAATAGCAACCGTAGGAGGGGAGTTTGGAAAATAAAGATTTATGCCAGACTCGATCGAAAGCCTTTGAGATGTTAAGTGCAATGGCAAAGCTTTTGCCAAAGTCCCGAAAGAAGGATGACCAGGAGTCAGAAAGGTATGCGAGAAGATCGCCAGCGACGATCAGAAAGGTTATGATAGGAAAGATGCTTTAAAATTTTTCTGTTAAGAACAGACTCGAATGCTTTTGAGACACAGGATGTTAAAGCAATTGGACGATAGTTAGATGGTTTGGAATGGTCACCCTTCTTTGGAACCGGCTGCATGAGAGCAAACTTCCAGCAAGATGGAAATGTACAAGTTGACGGACAAAGGCGAAAGAGTTTACCTAGGCAGGATGTAAGCACAGAAGCACAGTTCTTGAGGACAACAGGAGGGACTCCATCAGGCCCATATGCCTTGTTAGTATTGAGGCCAGTGATGGCAGAAAATACATCAGCTGAAGAAATTTTAATGTCAGTCATGAGGAAGTCAGAGGGGGGAAGTGATGGAGGAACAGTACCGGAATTGTCTAAGGTGGAATTGGAGGAGAAAGTCTGAGCGAACAGATCTCCTTTATCAGTAGGAGAGATAGCTACAGAGCCATCAGAGTAGAAAAGAGGAGGGAAGGATGATGAGGTAAAGTTGTTAGAAAGGTTTTTAGCAAGGTGCCAGAAGGAGCGGAAGAATTCAAGTTGGAGACCTGAGAATATTTAGTACGGATGAAATTATTTTTAACAGAGCAAAAAACAGACTTAGCACGATTCCGG
>JAGKTI010026940.1:0-13416 GCA_018397915.1 Birgus latro | reverse complement strand
TCCACAGTCCTATTGTCCCAGACCATCGAGAATGTCTTAACACATGACGTATCTCAATCATTTTTTAGTCCAGACGATACAAGAATTTCATGATACGAGCAGGTTAACCAGACTGAGCCAGTTACCTGACGTCATGGAAACTAATCATGGAAATCTACCAGACACTACATCCCCGCCGAGCCGTATGTATTCTCAAATTTCGGAGGGCATAGTAAGAGAGACACGAGAGGAAGATCGAGGGCAGAAGGCAGGAGACAGGGTCAGCTAGGAGGTTTGCCGTCACGCTACGTTACGCTGTCAATCACATGTCGATATAACTGTGTATAATGAATTCCGTATCCCAAGAGTGCTCTATAACTCACCTCGCTTACAATGCACAGAGGGGAAGGGTGAGAAAGTGACAGACCTTCCTATTCCCTCTACTCGACGACGCACCATTTTACCAGCAGCAGCGCCCAGTTACTCTCCGCTGGTGGTAGAGGGGAAGTCATTAATCTACGATACACCTTCAATCTCTCCACCTAATCAAACCCCTCGGCTAAGTTCATCGATTCTGGCTGCAGCGGTGAACAACGGTAAACAACGATGAACTATATTCATCGATACCTGTTCTTCTATCTAGTGAAATCACAACACTCATTAGTCTTATCCCAAGGTTATATTTTGCAGCCTATTTGGTCACATTTTATTTCTGTTCCACTTATACAGCTCCCCTAACCTGGCCATTTTGGTTTATTTCCCACTAATAGCTCAGTACGCTTTCCCTACTACATTGTATCACCTAAAAGTTTAACTCATATTAACAAATGCTACCTATCCATCTATCTATCTATTGCCCGACGCCTTAATCCCGTAAGGGGTGGCCACAAACAATTCGCCTCCATGTCGCTCTGTCCCCCGCCATTTCACTTCCCTGCTTCCAGCTCACACCCCCCTTTCTCATATACCTCTCCACTCCATCCCTCCATCTCATCCTTGGTCTCCCTCTCCCTCTCCTCCCCTCCACCTCACTCACATACACACTCCTCGTCAGTCTCTCATTCTCCATCCTCTCCACATGGCCAAATCACCTTAATGTGTTCTTCCTAACACTTCCTATCACATCCACATCCACACCACAACGCTCCTTCACTTCCTCATTTGTCAGTCTGTCTCTCCATGTGACTCCACATGCTCCTCTCAAATAATTCATTTCCACTGCTTTCACTCTTGACTTCTGTCCCACCAACAGGGTCCAAGCTTCACTTCCATATGTTAGAGTCGGTATCACAATACTGTCATGTAGCAGGTTTTTCATTTCCATGCTTCCCTGTTCCTTATCACTGCTTTCAAGGAACCAGCAACCTTTCTTCCCTGCTGCACCTTTTCAAGCACTTCACCCTCTAAACTTCCATCATTACTCATCACACTACCCAAGTACTTAAATGTACTCACATTCTCCATATCCTCCCCATCCAATCTCACTGTACATTCACTGACTTCACTACTCTCGAAGACTACCTGATCACTGAAAAATTTAACAATATCCTTCACTAGTTTGACCGTCACATTATCAAGCACCTCATTCCTTCTCTGTGTACCATTCACCTCAGCCATTATTGTTACTATCTTTTTTCTCGTCATTTCTATTCGCCACTTTGAATTTTATATTGTTGCTCAGTTTTATTTTATTACCTCTTTCATTTAGTTGTATTCTTTCACTCTCCCTTTTTCTTCTGCTACTTTTTCACTTATATAACCTGCACATCTCTTTCCAAGACATTCTCCCACTTCCAGGGAAATATGCCTTCATTTTCCACAACATTCCTCGCCTTTTTCCTTCTCATTACTAATACCATCAACTTTTCTTGCTTTCATCTATTCCCTCCTTCACCTTAATTCCTGTCTTACATCCGCTCCTTCCATTTCTTCCTTTTCATTTTTTTCTTTTCTTTTTCTGTTTCTGCAACTCATCATGCTATTATTTTCTTGCCAGTTGATACCTTTCCGGTACTATCTATCCATCTATATACCCAGGCTGCTTCCCCCCAAAAAAGAGAGGTAGCCAAGACAGGGCGACACTCTCCCAATTTACTCATCCAAACACACTCATTTATTCGCATATTCAGTACTACGAAACCTTTTATCATTACTCACTTGAATAGTGGTCTATGAACTCCACAGATTTCCGAAATGCTATACTTCCAAAGCACTGCCTCTAATTCCTCTCTATATTGTGTTTCAGTTTTCCAGTTACAGTGTTTCTCTTTGACCATATGATTACTTTTTTTTTTTCCTCTTTTGCTCATGTTTCTCTGAATTTCACTTCACACCACATAGTCTGTTCAATTAATTACCCAGAATATATTCTTATTAGGTTAGCATTGCATTTTTATGGCACTGCAAGCTTCACAGCTTCCGTTCGTGCACCAGTGAAAGGCCCAGTGTCTTGCTTACAGGAGGTAGGCGAGGGCGGCGAGAGTAAGGATGTGGGCAGTGTGTGCTGGTATGATCGTGGAGCTGCTGATGAAGAGAATGTTCACACTTCATACGGGGAAAGAAATTATTAAAGAAGAGGCACAAAAAATATATATCTCGAACACCAACGAAGATACAGCGCAGTGTTTCGTTTGCAGGTGGGACAGGCGAGGATGAATGCGCTGAGAGGCAGAATGTGGGCGATGTGGGCTGGTGTGGGCGTTTGGGCGTTGCTGTGGCAGTCTGCAATAGCTCACGGAGGACTGGGAGCAGATTACATACTCCCGGGCTTCAGGATATACGAACCTCCTTTAATGGTCACTCCCGCTGCATCTCGTTGTAAGTGGGAAGTAAATATTTGGATATATGTTTTCATTCTTCAGTATGATGGCGTACTATGTCGTTATATTCAAGTACCCGTCAAGTACTTATAATCTTCAGGATGGTTGAAACTTCTCACAATAGTTTACGCCACTGCATCTCGTAAACAAGAACTGAGTATGGACAGTGCGCTAGATGGATAGCTTGCACATTTCACTTGGTACTCCGATAGCTGAATCTCCAACTTGTGCATTTTCTTACAAGTACTGTACAATCAGAAGGTCCTGTCGCCCGTCCAGCTTTTATCTCCATGAGCTTTGAAAATTAGGCATATGAATCCACGGTAACCGACCCTGATGACAATGATCCGTGGCCAAAAGAGATATGAATGTCGATTAGTTCACATTACACACAGTTGTTCTAGAAATCCATTGAGGGAGAACGAAGATGGAGATGATGACAGGACTTTTGATGCCGACTGTACATCCTCCATTCAGTTTATTACCATGGGTGAAGGATTAGGAGAAAATGGTGATTAAAAGTATTTTTAAATAAGGATATTCAAATATTGTACATAATATTTACAACCTTTAAGTTTGGAATTCCTGTACAGCAAACAGGAGCAATGAAGTTAAAAAAAAAAAAAAGAAAAAAATAGGGTCTGGTTATTATTTCATTCGTCCATTGACTCGTGACGGAGCAGACATTTTATTCAGCTGTTTTTAGTTTGCGTCTTCAGTACATAATAAACTAGAAAGTACTCAGAGAACGCATACCTACGCCAATGCCATTGCCATTAAAAAGGATCCGGATTCGGTGTAATATATAAGATCTTAATCCACCCCAAAATTTAGTCAATTCCTTCTTGGCCCACGGCCCACCCTTCCACAGAATTTCACTAAATTCATTGAGAACATTTGGAGATATCATCTGGACAAAGAAACAAACACACAGACAAACATAGGTTAATGCATAATCTCCTCCAACTTCGCTGGTCGAGGTAATTATTGGATAATTTTTTTAGATGCACATTTTTTAATTAGTTACATAATTCTACTCTTTTGCCCCATCCTATATGTCTGACCTGCATTATCCTATACATATCGTTAAACACTTCCTATTTTTAGCTTCATGTTATGCTTTTCTTATTATGCCCTGCAAGGCTATCCAGCTCTATTGTTTCGGTTTATTCTACCATATTTTGATGATGATGAGAATGGCAATAACGGCAGTAACGATGACAGTGAAATTTATGCTGGTATCGTTACTCTTGATGACGGTAAAATTAAAGAGATGATGGTGGTGATAAGACAATAAAGGTGATAATGGTACTTTTGTGTGTGTTGAAGGTATGTGTCGGGCACGGTGCTTTACCTTGGACGGGTGCGTGGCCTGGAGTGCGTTCATCAGCAGTGGGGAGATGGTGTGTGGCCTGGCTGACTCCCTCCCGCAGAGGTCCAACCTTGTGATGGATCCCACCGCTGCCACCGGATACAGTCACGGTTACTTTCTGCAACCTGGTGTGGAGTATGAGATGAACACGGGTGAAAACCAGACGTCAGGAATGGAATGAATGAATGAATGAATGGGAGAGAGAGAGAGAGAGAGAGAGAGAGAGAGAGAGAGAGAGAGAGAGAATTTTACCACCACTGGCCATCAGTTACGGGGAGTTGAGTACACCAGAGAGTCTTTAAAACATCAAGATACATATGAAAAGCATTGTAGTTGGATGAGGCAGATCTCAGGAACATAACTGAGCCAAGATAGTATGAGCAGGGCATTGGTTATAGGCAAATCCACCTCTGCAGGATTCCCTTCAGTCCAGTGGGGAAACATCCCTGTACCAGAATGTTGACGGGGGAATGGGGAATGAGGGGACGGGTAGAGGTTGAAATATAAAGTGAAGGAAAAATTTAGTAGTATTCGACAGAACCCCTAGAAAATAGGTTAGTATTTGGGAAGATTGGTGTCAAACTATGAAGATGAGATAAACAATGAACACTGAATTTTCACTAAAATAATACTGAAGTAAAAAAAAAATTAATAAGCCCTAACTATATATACAAATTAACAGTAACATTCTCAACTCAATAAGTTTTTAAGTGCAAGTGCATACACTGCAATTTACTACTCATTACTGATAGATCTTACTGACAATGGTGACACAGACTTATTAGTAATGTCATGTTACTCTAGTGACTGAATGACAAAAGTCTGATAATCTGAAGAGTGGCTGAATTCACACACCTAGTTAAAGGATCTCATAAATCGTTACAGTGTTGCACTAACTATGCATCAAAAGCAGGACCTGCCAGAGAGACGTGAAAATAATATCTTCAGTGGCCGATTAGGTACATTCAATGGCATGAAGCTAAAAGGCTCATATACAAGCCAAATCTTGTACCACTGCTGCTGTCTCCTCATGTTACAATATGTTGATGATGTTGATGTACTGTGACCTATAAAGCTTCCCATATTCAGGCATTCTCAATAATACACACTATCAAGACCTTAACTTTTTGTTTAGACTGATTTGTCATTGAATTCAACCATATTTACAGAAGTACGCTGTCCACTAGCAAGGCTGAGAGCTATAGTGCTATACTGAAGCATCACTTAGCTGGCATGAAGTAATTAATCACTACCTTTCTGACACACTTTCGTTTTCAGTATTCACACGTTTTACCTGGTGATGAAGTGGCTTAATGAAGGGATTTGTCTTTTGTACCATATGAATGTAAGAATTAAGACTCATTTTCAGATATGGTAGTGAAGATTCTCAGGACTCTCATAGCATAGTTATTGATTTCTTTCCATAACATAAACTGACAAGCCATAGTCCCACAATCCTCCCTATTATATAAGCCTTGATGTTTTATTCTCTCCAACAGAATCGCTCATACCACCGTCAGAGACAAGAGCAGGTGTTCCTCCGGTAGCTACAAGATCTATCCCATCAGCATCATCAGCATCAACCTTGGCTTTATCAACAACTGTCTCACCAACTGTTTCCGCAACAATAACCGCTGCCTCACCAACATCTCCATTAGCACCAACTATTGCTGCATCAACAACAACTGCTTCAGCAACAACTACCCCATCATCTACCTCATCAACGCCAGTCTCTGCTTTGCCAAGAATACCAGCATCCTCTCCAACAACTACCACCATCTCACCAGGTCTTTCATCGACACCTAATGTTCATCCGTCAAGAGGTACAACACCAACTCTCTCTACAGCAAGTACTGGCAATATCACCACGTGGGTTAATGATTCAGAGGTCAGAGGTGAAAACAAGTGCTCTGACAATTTTGGCGTCACTGCTTTGGCTTTAGCTATCAAGGAACCGAAGCTGGGAAACATTGATTGGCTGGTATGCACGAAGCCCTCAAATAATGTGTCACTAACGGAACCAAAATTCCTTATCAACCTCAGTACCGATGTGGAAGTGTCCATGAATCCTGAGAACAGCTCATCATGCAGCCAGAACAGAGTTATTACGAACATCAAAGGGTACAACAAGTTTGAAGGAGGTGAATACAAAAGCGAAGATGGAAAATGGGAATCCTCACTCTACATGTTCGCTGTTTGCAGCTTGGTGGCGAACTGGGTGGTGAGCTCGAGTGACTGTGAAGAGGTGACTCGCGTCGTGGGTCCCTGGCAAGGCGTTCCTGACAATGGCAAGAAGACACTCGAGTGGACTGATTGGTTCGCCTGCCCAAACTGGTACATGGCTGTGGGAGTAACTCGTAATGCAGAGAGACACTTGACCTCCATGAAGTGTTGTCGAGTGTATCTCCCATCACCACCAGCTAGCAGAGTGGTCTGACTGACTCGTCTTGGTACAGTTAGGGACACAATAGTTAAAACTCCACTTTCCTGTTTCGCACTTAGTACATGTCCGTCACATTCCCCCATGACGAATTATGTTATAGAGTCATCTGTACACAGAGAAATACATTTTCTTATTCAACTCAAGAACATTCTCCATCTAAGGGTGGTCAGATGTAGATGTGATGGAATATCTGACGAGCTAATTGACAGTACTTGGTAGTAGGAATAATTAGTGACGCAAAGAACCATCTAACGCTACCTTCCTGTACGAGCGGGTAGTGTACTGGTTAGCTCATTGAGTTCACAACTAAAAGATACCTGGTTCGATTCGTGGGCCAGTCACATTATGAAAGTTTACTTCTTGCTTGTCCCTATTCACCCAGCACAGGGTCGAATTCAGCATCATGGAAAAAGTGCGAGTGATTCCTAGCAGAATTGCTGTTTACTGCACCTAAATAATAAGAAAAAAAATCACTTGTATTTTACCTGTTTCAATAAAGGGAGTGCAATAATTTAGGTAAATACATGGCAAAAATTTATTGCATGAAATCGGGTAAAGTAAAATTGTTTTTATTGTAAGTAATCACTGGTCTGCCGAAAACTGGGAGGAGTACTCCCTAGAAGGCCTAGAAGGCCGCTCCCCCCCATTAAAATCCGTACCTGCAGCAACAGAACTGATACCTAGATATAAATTCGACTGTCGCTGTTCATCTTTAAATGGTAGACTGCAACTTGGAAAAAAAAAACTGGTTATAGTGTAGTTAAGAGACATAAAACTAACTCTTGTTTTTCTCGTTGACTAGTGTGTGCCCTGGGCTGAAACGTACTAAGGAACTTGAATTATCTGTTGTAATTATAGGATCTGTGTTTGCAGGAAAGTCTTGGGTAAATTTTGTGCATTCTTTTCCTTGTTCTTTCTGGGAAAAAAAAAATCTTATGTTTGTAAATTTCAGTCAGGTTTCTTGACTTTTTTTGTGGTTGGCACTACTGGTACATTTCATCAATATTCCGGTCATGCTTCCAGTACTAAGAAAGTGATAAAGTAAGACCTCAGTTTTTGGCCTAATATTAAATAACAACGTAGGAAAAAAAAAGAACTGAATTTTCTACTGTTTTCAACAGCTTTCAACATAGAATAAGAGGAAACTAGGATTGTATTAACATACTATCTTTAAGGAAGAATATTTCAAGAATTAGAGGAGGCAATGAGTAACAGCATAAGTATAATTAAAAACAAATTTGCAATGAACATCTTTAACACCAAAATATCTTTGAAACCAAAAACTGAGTAAACTTAAATTTAAACGTAAACTAAAAGCTAGGTAAAATATTACCAGAACGTCATATGATCATCGAGTGAATAACATGGTAGTATTTTCAAAGACCAAATAGTACTGGTCCTCTGGGAACGGACCGTCTAGTCTATGCTCAGGGTCAGTTATATAAAATACAAGCAAATGAGAGATCATTCAAAGAGTTTTTCTCAGCAGAGCTAAATATTTGAAAATGATCCCTTCTCGATCTCCTCTCAAACATCTTTTCATTCTCCCACAACGATTTGATGATTAAATAACTGAAGATAAACTGTAGGAAGGTGGCTTATAACAGGGAATCCATATGACTGTCTTTATACGAGCTTCATAATAACTAAACAACATACATTTTAATATTTTACAACAAATTTTGACCATTGTTTACAAAGTGGGTATTTCTAAGAGATATTCAAAGTCGCAGCAAATTAGTGAGAGCCTTCTCGAAACTGAAATGTCGTAGTGCAGAAAACTGACTTCATAAGACAATAGGTTACTGTAAATAGGTCTCAAATTATGCCGTACGCAACTGATGCAAAAGGTCGTGTGCTCAAACCTTAAATCGCAAAGTGGAGTGCAAACCCCTAATTTCTGACGGCTATTTATGGAACGCCTGTGGTTTTTATATAAGGTCAGCCTGCATTCCATAGTACACAGTGCAGTCAGCAACCACATAGGAAGGCCAAATACGTTTCATCATTGTCAGGTACTTCAAAAATCAGCGTCAAAATTTTGGAGTCTAGATCCAACTAACTGATTTCAGGTTAAACCATACGACCCTGTGTGTGTGTGTGTGTGTGTGTGTGTGTGTGTGTGTGTGTGTGTTTTATCTAGCACCCTGACTAATTTGCTTGAAGTTTATATTGCTGGTATAATTTCAGCACATTACACCGTTCAAAGTCCCTGAATGATGGTACTTGGACATTTGTGTTTAAAAATACAGTGTTGTTATACTTGCTTGTTACTATAGTTGGTCTAGTCTCACCTGGCGGGTAATTGCCGCCTCTCCATATGGAATGCTGGGCTGTTATAAGAGATGGGCGGTAAAATATGTCACTACCTATGAAGAAATGTTAAAGAAATGATGTAAGAAAAAATGGATGTAGCATAATCTTATTCTGCCATCAGATAACAAGTAACTGGATAAAGAAGGACGCAAATTTCTGTCAGGTACGATCGAAATAACTATGATAATCTCTTTAGTAAGGATAAGTAGACACTCTTATTTATTTTTTTCGTAACTGTACAAAGTCACCTACGTATAAGTTGCTACGTAACCAAGCACACTCCATTAAACAGCTACGCGTGACTGTTTACATTTTGCATTTGATTGTCCTGACAGTGTATACTAATGCGACAACCTATTTAAGTTGGGGGGAGGGCAGAGAAATGACAAGGGGCATGGCGACATGGAGGCGATTTCTTTGTGGCCACCCCTTACGTGATCTAGGCGTCTGGCTATAGATTGATTCATACATAGTCAATATATTTTTAGGATGTTTATGTATATTCTGTACACCTTTGATAGTTTTCTGATGGAACGTTGATGCACAGGATGGTCCATACATAGCGCCCCAATGACACTCCACCGGGCGATTTCTTGTGTGTTGCGAGGACGGCTCAGTCAACGTATTCAATGTCCATCCTGCATCCTTTATTCATTTCCCACTCCCACTGCCACACACTGTAGCCCACACCAACAGACTGAGCCGTCCCCACAACACACAAGTTACCCCCAGCTGAGTATCTAGTGCAGTGCGATTTAAGAACCTCGTTGTAATATGATTTCATGTCACAAGTAATAATGAACTGATAATTTGATAAGTACTGCAATATTACAATAAGTACACTTGACTAATTAATCCCTCGATCCAGTGACGTATTACTATTTATTCTTGCTTCTTCCAGACGATTTTCTTCTTGGCTCAGATTTTCGTCCTTTTGCAGTTTACTTCACGTAGTGCAGTGGCGGAAAAAGACAATACTGCGACTCTGCATCCTATTGACAGCACTTCTTCCTGACTAGTACCATACTCTAGTGTAAATCTCTCGATATAACTAAGCATTCAAGATGGAGAGGTGACAATTTTAGTCCAAGTTGATGTGAACAGAGTATAGTGAAGAGGGTAACGCAGGCAGTGTGTGACCTCACCCTGTGGTATATTTTTACTGCATACTCTTTACCTCCAAACGATTTTATTCAGCTTAGGACAAACCTCTATACTCCTTTTACTTTAACGTGGCGCAGAGTCTCGTCCTTTTACAGCTTACTTCACGTGGGCCAGAGGAGGAAAAAAGATAATACCACGGCTCTACATCCCTTCTATAGCACTTCTTTGTGACTAGCATCATATTATAGTGTTAATCTCTGTTTCAACTCAGCATTCACGTTGGAGAGATGGCAATTTTAGGCGAAATTAGAGTAAACGGAGCTTAGTAGTGAAGGGGATAATGATGGCTGTATATAACTCTTCCAGTTCAAATTCTGTCATAAGGTGTGGAAGAAAATCGTCAGTAAACAGCAAGAAGAAAAATAGAAGAGTCCTCGGTGTGAAGGGGTAATGTGCCACAAAGGACTGTTTTTTCCGAGATGGCATCAGTGACTTCGCAGCACCTTTTCCTCAGCGGTTTATTTTGCAACTTACAAATTTTCGTTTTCCTGCTTGCTACCCACCATCACCCCATTCCACTCCGTCAAACCCTACCATTACCCCATTCCGCCAATCTTGACTTTGGCTCTCTGTTATAGTTTTTTTTTTTTTTTTTGGAAGGAGCAATTTGCAGGCCAGGTCTTTGGTTCCTTCTTCCTTGCATAGAAAAAAAAAAAATCCGCCCCCCCACACCCTTCCATTACCCTCTCCACTCCACTAAATCTAATCATTGTGACTGTACATCACGGCACCGTCAGGGAGAATGATTTAAGGCCAATTTGTTCAGTGTGTATGTTCTTAACCCCTTAAATCACGGAGCGCCTCTTTTTACTTAAAATTTATTTTCATTTAATTCTTCCTAGTACATAATTCTTGTTTTATTTAATTTTTGCTTTTGCTTAATTCCTCTTTGTACTTAATATTTGTTTTTACTTATTTTTCTACTTAATTCTTGTGTATACATGATTTTTGTATTAAGGTGTTATTTTCTTTCCTTGTTTTGACTTAATTGCTGATGTCTTCTGGCGATATATTTAATTTCTGGTATACTCATCAAACTAGAGAGGTTAGATCTAGCCTTCACCAACCCCTTCACTACAAGAGGTCTCCCTAAACTGAAACAATCGTCTGGTGGAAACACGAATAGAGTAGAATGGAGGTCATCGGACTGAAGGTGTCTGTTTATTTATTTACCTATATATCTGTGTATTTACTTATAACTATCTGTACATTTATCTATCCATCTATCAGTCTAATTATCTGTAAACTTAATGAGGTAGGCCAAAGGTGTCTGTTTATCAATTTACCTGTCTAACAAATCTACTTCTCTGTGTCTGTCTGTTCTCTATATCTATATCTATCTACCTCTGTCGATTTACATATCTACTTGTCAATTTAAGTATCGGTGTTTAAGTGAGGTGGGGCCAAAGTAAAGTGGTTTCGACCGCGGCCAAAGTGAAGGGTCCCTTGAGTGTAACTGATTGGGGAGGAAATATCGGGGGACATGAGATGTGGAGGAGAGGGTGCGTGAGGGAGAGGGAGGAACGCCGGGAGAGACGAGGGTGTGAGATGAAGGAGGGAAGGAATGAAGGAAGAGAGCAGGGAGTGGGGTGAGGGAAGGGAAGAAGAAAGGGGAGACAAGGGATGGGGTGTGGGATGGGTACAAGGAAAGGAAAGACTGGGGTGGTGTTAGAGAAAGGGGGAAAGCAAGAAGAGACAAGATGGGATGAGGAAAGGAACAAGGAAAGGAGAGAGAGTGGGTGGGGTGAAGGAAGGAATGAAAGAGGAAGATGGGGAGAAGAGAGGCAGATGTGGTCCAGGTAGGAGGCAAGGAGAGGGAGGGTAGGGGAGAGACCAGGGGGTAAGGTGATGGAGGGGAAGAAAGAGGAAGTCAGTGAAAGGAGGAGGGGAGAGGTCCATAGGAGAAGAAGGAGAAGAAGGAGAGGGAAGGTAGGGTAGAGGGAAGGAGGGAGGGGGGAGGTAGGACTGAAGGAAGGGTAACGAAAGAAACAAAGAAGAGGGAATGGGGAGAGGAGAAGGAAGTGGGGGGGAAAGCGAAGGGAGAAAAAGGAGAAGAGGGGCTGAAAGAATGGAAGTAAGAAGAAAGCAAGAGGCAAGAATAAGCAGGGAGAAGAGAAGGAGGGGAGATAGGCGAACGAAGGTGGGGAGAGAAGGAAGAGTGAAGGAGAGGAGAAGAAAGGGAGATGGAGGAACAAAGGAGGGGAGAGAAGGAAGAGTGAAGGAGAGGAGAAGGAGGGGAGTTAGAAGGAAGAGAGAAAAAAAACTGCAGAGGGTAAAAAATATGGTAACTAGGGGGAAAAGAGGGAAAGGAGAGATGGAGAAAGGGAGGGAAAGGGGAAATTAAAGGAAGGAAGAGAGAGAGAGAGAGAGAGAGAAACCTACTTTACAGGCCCCTCTAATTTTTCACCAGGATTGCAATAAGGTATAATTAATATCTGCAACTTCAGTATTTCCTAATTGCACGATCAGAGACTGTCCCAATTTACACACCCACCCACCCACCCGCTGGCCTGTGTAAGTGTTGTTCCTTGCTCGTTTCGCTCGCTCGCTCGAACAAATACAATTGACCTTTTGCAAGAGCTCTGAGAATAATATTGTTGGGAATTCAGTATATACATGACTGGCTGTTGGAAGAACTTAACATAGTAGACAGAGAGAAAGACTGGCAAACAGATAAATATATTGACAGTCAGGCGAACGGATAGACAGATAGATTGAAAGGTAGGTAGACTGACTGACTGACTGACTGACTGACTGATAGGTGGACAAACAGACAGACAGGTAGCAAGATAGACAGACAGATCGGTAGGCAGAGTGGTAAGTCCTACTCCAGTACTGTAAAACAATGTATTACTCAAGTGCACGTGTGAGTGAAATACAAAGACAGCACACTTAAGACAGACGCGCACTACAATTAACTATAGAAGCTTGGCACAGGTGGGACAGCCAAGGATTTCACGTAGAGAGTCACAGGTTATCAACATCGTCATCATCATCAGCAGCAGCTGCAGCAATAACAACAGGATTATCGTCATCATCATCATAAACTTCGTCATCATCATCATCATCATCACCACCATCATATTTTTGCAGTTATTAAGAGGGTGTTATATCATCATCATCATCATCATGCTGTTACAAATGGGTTGGCATAAATAACATCATCATCATCATCATCATCATCGTCCTCATCGTCATAAACCATTGTAAGGTGGGTCGTATAATTATCAGCCTCTTAATAATATTCATTAATATAGGTTAAATAGCACAAAAGGTATCATCATCATCATCATCATCATCATCATCATCATCATCATCATCAT
>JAGKTI010026939.1:0-13416 GCA_018397915.1 Birgus latro | reverse complement strand
AATAATAATAAGTATTATTCACTGAGGTGTCTTTTAGGTGGCTGAGGAGGCTTGCTAAGAAATCACATTACGAAATTACCACAGCCACAAAGAAGACAAGCCACTTTGACTGAACTAACACCAGACATTGTTCAACTGAGAGAAACACTGTACTAGCAGGTAAAGGCATCAAAAATAACATGGGGAACTTTTCTGCAATGGGATGGATGTACACTTGAAGTATTGTGTTATTCTACCACTGAGATATATGAAAAAAGCTGGTGAGTGGACAAATCCTGGGTCAAGTTAAGGTGCAAGATGTATGATAATTGAGTACAAACTAATTATAAATAAGTTAAAAATAAAGTTCATTATTATCCTTAGACCCCAATGCATCCCTCTCAGTGGAATAAAACCATCCGGTGTTAGTTGGAATACAGTTGCTCTCCCACTTACGAACATCTGAGCTAAAAACTATTTATGCTGATATTAAAGACTTACCTGCTTGAGATTTTATTAGGCTTTGTGGCTGCCAGCCTGATAGTGCCAGGGACTGAGTCCTGGCACTGCAACATCCTATCCTATCATCATCATTGTTGTCGTCATCGTCGTTGATTGGCAAGTAAAATCAGTACGTAGATTAACAGGCTTCGTATACCCTAATGGTGGAATGATATAGTTGTGGCGCCAAGCACTGCCCCTGATTATAATTATCAGCATCAGTTATGGAGCCTAGCACTGCCACTGATCATCATTATCACCATTCCTAACTTGTTTTCCCACCCAACGATGGGGTGAGGAGTTCTCCATTAAAATATCGTAAGTAGGGGAGCAACTGTTAAACTCCGTCCATCTCAACTTGGCTTAAAAGTGATCTGGAAAGGATGCAGAGTCATAGCATTGCTATTCTTCTCTTTGCTTCTGGGCTATGGGGATTAGACTGCCAAAGACAAAACTCACCGCCAAGTCAAGGTGGACGAACCAAAAAATTTCTAACTCACATTTCAGAAGGGTGGTAGTAGTGGTGGTGGTGGTAGTAGTTGTGTACATAATTTTCAAAATGATGGACCAGGGGAATTAACTTCTTACGGACAGAGGAATTTCCCCAGAGACTGGAGGTTACTCATTAACAGAAATCACTGAACCAATACCACTGGCTCCAGCATGGCAGCATCAACTCCAGCATGGCAGCATCAACTCCAGCACGGCAGCACCAACTCCAGCATGGCAGCATCAACTCCAGCATGGCAGAACCAACTCCAGCACGGCAGCATCAACTCCAGCACAGTAGCACAGCACCATCAACGCAGCAATTGCAGGAACAGCAGCATGACTAACACAGACAGCCCCTGAAAATACGGCAATTTTTAGTAGATAATCTCAGCCTGTTGATAATTTAACCCTTCTGTCTGTGAAGGAGTTCAATACAGACCTGTAGTATTGGTGCTGGAGTGGCGATAATATGATGGGGGGGGGGGGAGGATGCCTGATTAAATTTACACTTCTCAATCCCACACCTATCCCCCAACAAGAGACCAGTGGACTACAGAACTGTAACTCAGCCTGCAGTCCACTGGAGTAATGTTCTGATGGGCCTGGGGTTGCAACTACAAGATGAACAAATCCATTTTGCATCATCTGTCTGGCTCATTTCCCTGGTTATAGTCCCTCAAGTACTTCCTTATTCCCAGAAAGGACGATGGTGGACTGCAACAGAACAAGACAATCCTATGGCTCTGCATAATTTAAGAAACTTCATGACTAGCATTATTCCTGTTAATATTTTGTTACAACTCAGCACTGAATATGGAGAGGCGGTAGTTTACACAGACAAGTAGTGAGAAACAAGGTTGCAGACAGATTTAATTCCTTCACAATGATGGCTGTCTCCTAATATGAATAAAGCAGTCTGGTGGTTGCAAGTATTGACTGTAGGATATCAGCCAGTGCTGGGCAGGTGTGCAAGGACTTGCGCAAAGTGCAATTGCACACCCTAGCGCTTCGGTGAAAATCATTTGCGCATTGTGCACTGCACGAGACCACGCGCAATATTGCGCTTTTGCACATGAAAAGGCAAGTGCGCAAGTGCAAATTTAGTTGCGCTTGCACAAATGAATTTGCACTTACGCACCTGCCTTGCGCACGTGTCCTGTACACTGCGCACTGCACAATCCACAGGACACATGGTCTTAGGAACTGCCCGCATGGCTGGACAAGAGATGGGGGAGGCTTGGGCGGGTCGTGAGGGCTGGACTGTTGGGGGGAGGTGGGAGGTTAGTAGCATTTCTTAAAATGCTTCAACATTATTATTATTAATTTAAAAAAAAAAATGCATTATTTATTAGGAGTAGCATACGCAATTCCTTACAAAAATAATTAAAACATATTATTTAAATCAAATATCCACAGCTTAATAATTTATGAGGCTGTGGATATTTGATTTAAATAATGTTTTAATGATATTTGTAAGGAATTGTATATGCTATTGTATATCTACATTAAATTAGTAAATAAGACGTCTTGAGAAAATGCAGATAAAAGTAAAACTGGCCACATCACAGCGTTTGTTTCCCTGTCCCTCTCCACTGTGGCTACGCTCACTCCTCGTATGAACTTCCATGAGTTAACAACTCCTTGCTCCAATCCTATCGCCTTAGTCACTCAGTGTGTGTGAAATGAATAATTCTATTTCACAGTAAATAATTTCAATTTAATTTGTCAGTAATGGATGCCCCTAGTACCAGGAATACCGGCTGTACTGCCCAGTCTTGACAGCCAGATGCAGAGAGTGAAATTCAAATGACAGAGTGGAAATAAACGAGTTATTCAGGAGCATGTCGAGACAGACTGACAAATGAACTGAAGGATCGTTGTGGTGTGGATGTGATAGAAAGCGTTAGGAGAAACACATTAAGGTGGTTTGGCCATATGGAGAGGACTGAGAGTGAGAGACTAACGAGGCTGATGTATGTAAGTGAGAGGGAGAAGGAGGCCAAGGAGGAGATGGAGGGATGGAGTAAAGAGGTATATGAGAGAGAGGGGTGTGAGCTGGAAGCAGGGGAGTGAAATGGCAGGGCACAGGGTGACATGGAGGCAATTTGTTGTTTGTGGCCAATGGCCACCCCTTACGGGATTAAGGCGTCTGGCAATAGATAGATAGAATAATAATAAATAAAAGTAAGTATGCTAATATATTGAAATATCTCAATATTTTACAGTAATTCTCACAAATATATGCAAATGGTTTTCACTAGCGCTTTGCAACATTGCGCAAGCTAAATATTAGACTGCGCACTTGTGCAAATTAGACATTAGAAAATACTAATAAGTTAAAGTAAGTAAGTAAGTATGGTAATTTAGGTAAATATCTCAATGTTTTACAGTAATTCCAAGAATACAGTAAGTATATGCAAATGGTTTGCGCTTGCGCTTTACGACATTGCGCAAGCTAAATATCAGTCAGATTGCGCACTTGTGCTTGCACAAGGTAGTGAACTGTGGATTGCGCATTGCACTTGTGCAAGGTCCTTTTTCGTTTGTGCTGCCCACCACTGATATCAGCATAACGTCCCAAAATAAGGGTTCCTTAGGCAAAATAAAAGATATCATAGCCAAAAAAGAAGAAAAAATCCTGCAGCTTTTCCCCACCCATGCAGGAGGAGGTAAGCTTCAGTTAGTTAAAATAATAATGATAATAATAATAACAGTAATAATAAAGATGATGATGATAATAATAATAATAATAATAATAATAATAATAATAATAATAATAATAATACATCCATCCATCCATCATCCAATCCTATGTTGCCCCATGATGAGTGTAGGAGCCTGGGGCTAGGCAAGTTGGTTCTCACATTTAAGATGAGAGTGAAGAGTGAATAATGAGAACAATTCCACGTCCCAATAGCATGCCAAATGAGCCACACCCCTACTCACCATTCAAGCCCCTGGAATCCTGACACCACCACACAGGCATAATTATTCACACACACACACACACACATGCACTTCATAACACCTATCCAGCACCTTTCAAGTTAACCCGCCGAGCCCCACCAATGTACGATGCATGTCACTACTTTTCTCCACAGATAGACCCACTGACGTGCAACATACGTCACTCAATTGCAAGGCCCATTGTGTGCTCATTTTTCAACATTCGCGGGTGATTTTTGGTAGGCATATGTGGGAGACCTTCCTCTACCTGCTGTCAAGTGGGGATACTGCCTGGCCCCACCTGACCCCCCCCTCCCCCCCACACTGGGCAATTCACCTGTTAGCAGTAACCTGGCAAGTAAAGATATGTCGCCCCACGGTCTCTCCAGTGACGAAATTCAAGGTGAAAGTGATTCCTGAGGTGGAGGACAAAGAAGCTAGAGGTAGAAACAAACAGAAGTGACGACGTGGTAATGTCGTAAAGGAAGGTGCCATATGCTGGGGTTTTGGGTGAGTGAACAATGCTTTTATTGCCTATATTATTGTGTGAAAACCAATATAGACTTGTACTACACATAAATTCGTACCAAATAAGTAAATAAATATGCAATTTAAAGTGGCTTGAATTAGTTAACCCTTCCATAGCTCATTTTCTTTAGCCAGGTACCCTGAAAAAGAAGGAAAACGTAAGGCTGAATAACACCTCTATCAACAATTTTAAGCTCAGGAGGGCGATTTCTCTATGAATTTTCGATGTTTCTCATCAAAAGCAGAGGTTTGAGAAGAAAAAAAAAAAAGTTGAAAATCGGTTGGGTTCTGAGGGTGTTTCGTAAAAAATTAGTCGGGACTTGGCGGATTAAATAAGTGCTGTCAACCCTCGTCATGCATTTCCCCATACAAAACTCATCTTCTCACCTTTTTCCTACTCCAATCATCTTTTATCTATTCGTCATTTTTATCTACTCAGTAAAAAATTAAAAAATACACTAAAATGTGATATGGTTGCTAGTCTGAATATATCTACACTATCTATCTGTCCATCTATTGCCAGACTCTCATCCTGCAAGAGGTGGCCACAAACAAATCGCCTCCATGTTGCCCTGTCCCCTGTCAATTCACTGCTCTCCCCTCCAACTCACACCTCTCTTCTCTTATATACATCTCCAATCTTCCATCTCATCCTCAGTCTCCTCCTCCCTCTCCCTCAACTCCCTAACCCAAAACAGGAGGATTGTGGACTGTAGAAAAAAGTAGCTTCTAGTTTCCCATCCACATGGGACCACAGCAAAAGTTTTTAGAAAGTCACAATCGGACACTTACCAGAGAGTGGAGGCAGGTAGTTGGTATTGCCATGATTTGGCAGCTGGTTGGTATCTGGCTTTCTTCTCCTCCCCTCATCTGTCAGCAGTTTCCACAGGTGGGTCAACTCACACACCTGAAAAATATAGTATACATTAGCTCTTTCCTTCCAAACCTTGATTAACAAAAATATCTGGTTGGCAGCAAGAACAATATCACCTGGGGACAGCAAGTTTTAATTAAATGGCCATAAGAATTTGCAAAATATCTTTAATAATCATAATCATCATCATCCGGACCTCCTTTTAGGAGTACACTGAAGTGAAATCAAGAGCGCATTCAAGTCCCGTCCTTCCTCTCGACTCTTCCATCGTAAACCTAGCCCTCCCAGGCCTTGCATTCAAGGACACACTACACATCCAACTAATTACTGTCATTTCTGTAAGTTTGAGCCTATGAATATCCTCTTCCTTTACTACCCAGGTCTCATTATCATACAGCATTACACTCCTAACATACCCAAGATGAGTAAAATATCCTGATGACAGCAAATAAAACATTTCACATTACAAAGTCCAATACTAGACTTACTTTACTTACCCTAAGGTGTCTTCATGTGTAGCACTGATGTGAGTGAGTGGTGGAGCTGCCCAGTTATTTAAACATTCCCAAATACCTTCCCAAACTCACTGCAAGGTGGAATGATGAAAAAAAATGTTCACCCTTGGGCTTGTATAAATTCATCAATTCATTCATTTCGGAAGGCTCCAACATGCTTGCATGTGTCGGCTTTGGTCACCTAATGGCGGCTTTCCATGCTGCTCGATCTCTGGCAGCTTCCCTATTCAGTCCCTTATCCCTGAGGTCACATTCAGTGACCTTTTCCCAGGTCTTTTTCGGTCTACCTCTCACAACCCTAACCCTAACATTAACATTTCCCACTTTCTGCACCCAATTATCATCCCCCATCCTTTCCACATGCCCAAACCATCTCAATCTACCTCTCCTCATCACAACACCAATACACTCCAGTCCAATCCTACCCCTCAACTCTTCCATCGTAAACCTAGCCCCCCAGGCCTTGCACTCAGGGATGCACTGCTCATCCACCTAATCACTGTCATTTCTGTATGTCTGAGCCTGCAAACTTCCTCTTCCTTTACTACCCAGGTCTCACTAGCATACCGTATTACATTCCTACCATATGCTGCATACAAAGAACCCTTAGTACAGAGGGAGAGCCCTCTCAATGCCAGGAGAGACAACGGCTCCATGAACTTCCTCCAACCAGTCCTCAATCTAGCCACAGAGCTAGCTCCAGCCCCACCTCCAGTACATAACATGTCTCCCAAATAACAAAACTTTCCACACACAGTGCAGGAGTTCAATACAGACCTTAATGTTACTGAAAACCGTATGGTACTGATGCTGGAGAGGGCTGCCTGATTATATCAGCATTCCTCAATCCCATCCCTATCCCCCAACAGGAGAATGGTGGACAACGGAAGGGTAGTTTTGGCTTACAGTCCACTGGGTTCATGTTCTGATGAGCTGGGGGTTGCAACCACTACAACTATTGGGAAAAAAGACCAAACATGAACTGAATCATTTAATGTCATGTGTCTGGCATAATTCCCTGGTTTACAAATGTCCAAGTACAACCTTAATTCCAGAAAAGAAGTTAGCAGACACAGATAGGTAACTTCATGCCTGCTGAGTTCCCATTCCAGACAACCCTGGGACCACAACAACTATACTGTATAGCTTAGGGAAAAGTGGCAAATCTACTTCACAGTGAGAAAAACGAACTTCAACAGGTTTACATCTCTCTCTCTCTATCTAACATGGTATACTATAATAATAATAATAAAATAATAGTTATAATAATAATATAACCATTTTATTATACTGGGTGGTAACCATATAACCAAATTATGGGACCTGGTGATTTAGTGAGTAGTTACGGCACTCCAATCAGACTGAGCCAGTGCAGGTTTATATCGAAGGGGTGGTTGGGGTTTATTGCTCACATAATGCCACTCAGGGATGCGTGAGGCTGGTCACTCCCATCTTAATTGTCAGGACCAAACTGCTTAGTCCCAGGCTCTTACACTCCTCATGGGGCAACATAGGGTTGGATGATGGATGGATGATGATAATACTAATAATAATAATATGTGGTAGGTGGAGGGTGCTCACCATCCACTCACTCGATGTAGCGCTGCTCTCGGGTGTCTGCCCTTTCCTCTTCTCCATCCTTCTTTCCTTCAATTCTCTTCTGTCTTTCTTTCTTTCCTTCATTCTTTCCTTGTCCTTCTGCCTATGGGTGACTGTACACTCCCTTTTCTTTCTTTCCTTCATTCTTTCCTCGTCCTTCTGCCTGTGGGTGACTCTACACTAAGTGACAAGCCAGATGGTTTCCTGTACACCAGGATACCATTTAATACGCTGGGTGGTAACCATATAACCTAATTTTGGCGCCTGGTGGTTGAGTGGGTAATTACGGAGCTCCAATTGGATTGAGCCGGTGAAGGTTTATATCTAAGGGATGGTTGGGGTTTATTGCTCACGTAATGCCACTCAGGGATGAGTGAGGCTTGCTCCTCTCAAATAACTCATTTCCACTGCTCTCACTCTTGACTTCTGTCCCTCCAACAAGGTCCAAACTTCACTTCCATATGTTATAACTGGTATCACAATACTGTCATGTAGTAACTTTTCACTTCCCTGTTTCTTATCACTGCTTTCAAGGAACCAGCAACCTTTCTTCCTTGTTGTACCCTTTCAAGCACTTCATCCTCTAAACTTCCATTCTTACTCATCACACTGCCCAAGTACTTAAACAAACTCACATTTTCCATTTCCTCCTCATCCAACCTCACAGTACATTCACTAACTTCACAACTCTTGAAGAGTATAACTTTACTCTTCCCTATATTCACCTTTAGATTCCGTTTCTAACACACTCTCCCAAACTCATCCACCAAGCCTTGCAGCTCCCCTTTGTCTTCACTTAACAACACAGTATCATCTGCAAACAACATTATAGGGAGTTTCTGAACACTGCCCTCTCTCATTGGGGCCACTCTAATATCCACTGCCCTACCTTGTATCTCTTTTATAACCCCATCCATATACAGACTGAACAACCATGGAGACATGACACATCCCTGTTTCAATCCAACCTTCAAATAGAAAAATTCACTCAATTCACTATCCACACGCACTGCAGCCTTAGCACCCTCATACATACTCTTCACGGCATTAAATAATAATAATAATCATCATAACATTAAAGTACAGTCATCTCTCACATTACATGCAACCAGAGTGCGCGAACTTCTCAAAACACAGGTGCCATTTCGTATCCCAAAAATGTCAGAATGCAAAAAAAATACATATACTGTAATGCGGTCAGAGGAAGCTGCTCGTTTTTTACAGGACCCCATTACGCAGTGATGATGGACATAACGCAGTGGGAGGCCCTAATTTATGTTTCAAAGTCATATTATGCGGCTAATGGTAGAAAGAACATGGCTCAAGGCATAAAATTACAGTTGGAATTCACAGAACACGGACTGCATCACCCTATAACGTATTGCTAACACGTGTCTGTGCGAGGTGTCGTCATGGTCCACTGAGCATTCCTGCCCCAGTTGAGGCTACCTCTGGCTGCATGTGGTCTGTGTGATCTTTGCTCTTTTTTTTTTGACCATGGAACCTCACTCCACCTCCCCCCAGCAAGCCCACAACCTCTTCCATTCAAGGTGAGGAATCCTCCAGTGTCTGTACGTAAAGAAGTCTTTATTAGGTAGGTAAACGTCCTGGAAAACAAACAAACAAAAATTGAAAACTGCCCCAAAGTTGGAACTTGGGGCTGGCTTAGGTACCATAAAACCCTTCAACATGTAAACAGCCGGCCCCATTACAAGGAATTTTCATAAAATGGGAGCTTCCGGAACAATATTCCCAAGTTATGTGAATGCTGACTGTAATTATAATAACAAATTTAATAAAATAATAATCCATCTAAAGCATGACAGTCATGGACAAATGGCTTCATGTTGCCCTGTTCTCTGCCATCAAGCTGCCCTTCCTTCAACTCACACCCACTTATAAAAACGATGACAATTTGTATGAAGAAAGACTTGGCCCATAATATTTTTGGCTTACAAGGCCACTTAGTACCTCTTCCTAAGCAACTTTTTTGTGTATTACATCTTGGTGCTCTCCTGAATATTATTTGTAACTTTTTTTAACCCATTAGATACGATGTTTGGCTATGGTTGAAAAAATTGTATATTTCTGACAAAAAACAGCATTAAAATATTGGTCTGGCCAACTGTTTTTCAAAGATACAGATGCCCCCTGATCCACTTGCACAGAAAAGGCAATTCACAAGTTCATTTGAATAATTTCATTTTTTGGCTACATTCTGACAGGCTACCTGGGTCTGCCCTCCCCACAGACCATTGTATCTACAGCGTTAAGGTACAAGAGAGCACGCCTTCACATGTTGACTAAGATATGAAGCAAAGGATGTGGAAAATAAATAGCTACTTTCAATTTATGGAAGCATTCACTGAGGGCCTTAGTAAATATGTTACCAAATTTGAAGCTAAATTTGAGAAGAGAAAGGAAGAGTTTAATGACAGATGGAGAATGGCAATGGAAAAGAGAAACAAAGCTTGGAATATGGCAAGGAAAGCCAAATCAGCATGGGAGATCAAATATTCTGAAATTATTAGATATGTGATGATTAGAAGTGAAGTAGCACCTTATTATGAAAACAATATAGTGCACAAGTAAACTGAAATTACAATAGAACTGTAAGATTAAAATGTGATAATAAAGAATATGAATAAGATTATATAATTGAGATTATGAATGAAAAATTCCAGAAAGTATTTGTAGAGGTAGATCATTTTAAGAAATCAGAAATAATAAAAATGTGTTAAGTAAAATAAATAAGGTTAAATTTGAACCTGATGAGCTTTTGAAGCTGAGAAAAACTGTGGATGTAACCAAAGCCATGAGACCTGATCACATTTTTGGTCGGGTAATCATGGAATGTGCTGAAAAGTTAGTTAAACCAATATGAAATAATAAAATGTTCTCTAATGGAGGGAGATTTGCCAAGAGATTGGAAGGGAGCAAATATAGCACCAATACAGTATGTAAGAGTGGCAGCAGGGTCGCCCCATTAAACTAAAAACCAGGGTCTTTTCCAAGTACTGTTTGTAACTTGTGTGAAAAAATCATAAGGAAGAGATGGGTTACTTATTTTGAGAAAACTAGACAATAACATCTAAGCAAATTCAGATAAGGTAAATACTTCATGTATCACAA
Source organism: Birgus latro (assembly GCA_018397915.1). Classification (NCBI taxonomy): domain Eukaryota; kingdom Metazoa; phylum Arthropoda; class Malacostraca; order Decapoda; family Coenobitidae; genus Birgus; species Birgus latro. The sequence continues at coordinate 2,850 of JAGKTI010026939.1, read as the reverse complement.
ACTTGCTGAGTTTATATGACAGAGTTATTAATGTGTTTCAAGAAAGAGATGGGTGGTGGATTAGAGTACCACATGAGAGGATTATTTGAAAATAAAAAAAATCATGAGGACATAAGATGGTATTTTATTGACCTGGATGTGGAGTAACCTCAGTGGCAGAGAGGTGAGAACTATGATCAGAGAAGTTTTCTGCATGAAAGGAAATCATAACTGGAGTGTCCCATGAAGTTGTTTCAGCCCCCATTATGTTCCTGATGTATGTAGAGTAAATTATATGTCCAATGAAATTCAATCATATATGAATATGTCTGCTGATGAAGCAAAAAATCAAGGAAGAAATTGTAGTTGAAAATAGTTGTACAGAGTTGCTGGAAGATTTAAACTACATAAACAGAGTCAGTTATGGAAGACTGATTTTAATACTACTAAGTGTAATGTAACCGAGATGGGCAAAAGTAGGAAAAGATCAAACTGGGATTATAAAAAGGGAAAAGTATGTATCAATATGGTCACTCGGGAGAAAGATTTTGCTGTAATAATACATCAGGAATTAACACCAGAGAAGCATATAAATAAAATAACTAGTGGAACATATACTCTATTGATGAACATAAGCACAGCATTTAACCCTTAAACCGTGAGGTTGTCGGAGGCGTACCGTGCCATCCCGCGGGGAAATTCATGCTCCGACTGACTTTTCTAAAATATTTGCCAAATTTTTTTTTTTTTTTTTTTTAAATGCATGGACGAAGGAACCAAAGGCCACGGGCCTGCATACTGTTCCTTCCAAGAAAAAGCAAAAACAGTACAAAAGAGAGCCAAATTCAAGATCCGTTCAATTCGAGATGCCTGGACACACTGCGTTTGAAAGACTGGAGATCATAGGAAGTAGGAAATACAGACAGAGGAAGACAGTTCCAGAGTTGACCTAGAATATTATAATTACATATACATATGGCACATACCTTCAGCTTTCTCCTGGGATTTTTTTTTAGGACTCCTCGACTACCTTAGGACTTGTGGAGACTTCTGAAGTTGGGTAACTAAGTCTCCAATTTACACTTCCCGACTTCCCGTAATATGAATACCACTGCCAGATATTAACACTAGAAACACTATTCAATGATTTCCAAGTAGTCTGGAATCCATACTCCAAAAAAAAAACACTGTGAAAGCAATGTAAAATACGAGCGCGTACGAGCCTCCCACTCGCGCTAATTCGCCGCTGGTATTCTGTCATTTCTTACTCATATACACACTAACACTTTATTATTTCTAGTACTTTATTACACTTATATATATATCTACAGTCCTTTACCGCTTCCCACACGATGTTTAGTAGGGGTAGAGGTCACAGGGACCTTTATAATGGGCGCAAAAGGGACAGAAATGGAGGGGCGTGACTGCAACGTGATTTCACCGTGAATGACGAGAGCGAACTGAATGTACAATACGTATCTCGGTAGCCAAGAGTTGAAAATGTCACCTGCTAATGTATATGCTAAGAAATAAGTAGTAGGAAATCTAGACAATACATAATAAATTAGGTAGTTCCAGGTGAATATAAATATCACTCAGATTCTCCCTTTCTTTCTTATGTACATTTATATTACGAGAGTAGCTCATACGGCATATTTCACGGGGAAAAAAAAAGCAGGGGAAATTAGCGAATGAGTGCAGGTTGGATGTTGCTAAGTGATAATCAGCCAATTCCAGGTGTATGGCACTATCAATTACCTTATTTTTTTTATATATATATTATTTTGTATAAGAACAGGACATAGGACTCATTTCAATGGATGAAAACAGTGGAAAAATCTGGGGAAGATTTACTTAGCGCAGAGTGGCTGAGCAGACGACACGAGGGTAATGGAGGGGAAGTAGGGAGGGGAGTCTAGAATGGGGGAAAATGGCTAAATTGTCAACAATGGATGGGAGTACTGATGACATTAGCAGCTCTGACTATTGTTGGACGTTGACAGTGCTGATAGATGATACAAGTCACCACCTGAAAGCCTGGGCGAATTAAAAAAAAAAATAGAGTCACAGAAGTGACGCCCCGCGGTATGATCCATTGCGCCAACTGTCACGAAAGTGACGACCTGCAGTTTAGGGGTTAATTATATGAGTGAGGAAATGCTTGGTAAACTGAAAATGACAAAGGTAAGACCAAGACTGGAATACACTGCTGTGGTGTGGTCTCCCCACTAAAGAAACATATAAATTGTAGATGGTGCAAAAAGTGGCTACAAAAATGATACTAAAGCTCAAGGGATTTGCAGTACAGTATGAAGAAAGATGGGATAGGGTGAAACTGACTACATTACAGGAACAAAGAGAAAGAGGAAATATAATAATGATGTACAAATGTATGCATTGTACAGCGAACACTGATAGAGAAGATTGTATCATAAGGGTTGAGCGGTGAACGAGAGGAGGAGAGTTTGAAATTAATGTTATCAACTTGTTCGGGTGATGTAAGAAAATATAGCTTTCCAAACAGAAGTACTGTATAACCATTCATTCATTCATTCATTCTTCATCCAATCCTACATTACCCCATGAGCAGCGAAAGAACCTGGGGCTATGTAAGTTTTTCCTGACATAAGATGGGAGTGACCAGCCTCACTCATCCCTCAGTGGCATTACATGAGCAATAAACCTTCACTGGCTCAATCTGACTGAAGCACTGTAATTACCCATTAAACCACCAGGTGCCATAATTTGGTTATAAGGTTACCACCCAGCATAGTAAATGGTTTCCTGGTGTACAGGAAACCATTTGGCTTGTCACTCACTGTAGAGTCACCCACAGGCTGATCGAAAAAGAAAGAATGAAGGAAAGAAAGA
>JAGKTI010026937.1:0-13417 GCA_018397915.1 Birgus latro | reverse complement strand
AAAGTTTTGTGTTAAACTGGGCAAAAACGCTACAGAAACTTATGAAATGATCCAGACTGCTTATGGATTAACTTGTATGAGCAGAGCATCTGTTTCTTGCTGGCACAAGAGGTTCCAGGACGGCAGAGAGGAGGTGAGAGACGATGAGAGGTGGGAGGGAGAGGGACGTCAGAACGCCAGAGTTGGTTGAGAAAATTCGCAATTTTCTGGACGAGGACCGTCGTGTATCTATTCAGACAATAAGTACACAGTTTGGAGTCGGTGTGGCAACTGTACACAGAATTCTTCTTGAAGAGATTTCGTCGCAACAGGCCAGACCTCTTCACATCAGGTCGTTGGCATCTGCATCGGGACAATGCACCAGTCCACAATTCCATCCTGGTGACCAACTACTTGACAGAGGTGGGCGTCAAGACTATCCCTCAATGGGCTAGAGAGCTCTGACTTCTTTAGGCGTAATCTTGAGGTCATTCCCTACCAGAAGTGTTCCATCCGTTCTTCCCTCTCCTCTGGTTTTCGAGTGGCAACCCTGCAAAGACTGCCCTCAGCTTCTTGAGCAGTCTTTGTTTAATTGTGGCAGGCACTTCTACCCTTCAGAATCAACCAGTTCCTACCAAAATCCTATGGCCTAGTTGTGTCCGCAATGCTTTGGTTACTCGGCAACTACTCATTGCCTAGCAACAGCCCCTTTAGCCCCTCCGTGGCTCTGGGGCTGGAAATTGTTAGGACTCAGTGGCCGGCCCCAGCACCATTTTTCCAAATTTTGAAAACTGATTTGCTCTTTCTTTAAAAGAAAAGTCTGGCACACCTGGCAATGGAATTTTTAGCTTCCTAACTCCATCCTGTGCTTCACAATGAAGCGTGAAAAAATTCGCAAAATGACTACGCAAAATGACTACATACACGCCCGTTGGAACATGGCACTAAGAAATATCCATTTTCACCCCCCCCAAAAAAAAAAATTTCGATGGTGCCGAAATGGTTTGAAATACCTTGATATGTGTATTATGAACAAAATCAGCACATGATATGGGAGGTTTCTTTAAAAAATAATGATTTTTTTCACATTTTTTTATGTTCGTGTTTAGGCAAATATCGAGTTATTTCTGTTGTCTGGGTGGTTTCGTGTGTGTCCATACTGAGGCGAGAGAGGTGGTATTTTTAGACTCTTACCAGATAAGGGTCGTCCTTTGTGTGTACAGGCTGAACAGTGCGGCAAAAATTCGATTGGCCCACTTGGAGGTGGCCATCATAGCCTACCAGCTTGTTTCATGAAGTAATAAATCGTAGTTTTGAATCGGGAACTGACAGAAGTGGTAAATGGCAACTCCGGATGAACAGGGAAGCCACCTCCATTTTTCCATATCCGCACTCTCTGTATGGAGAGCAAGCAAGAAACCTTTGTACGCAGTTCTGCCAGGCAACATGTGTTCCCTCAAAGCACGTCTGCCGCCCATCGTCGTGTGAACCTAGGTACCACTCCGTTCAAGAGCTGAGCCATTTCTAGATTGGCCAGTAAAGCAGACTGATTTATGAGAGTCGGGAGTGGTTTACAGAGGTACCTTGGCCAGCTAGATTTAGCCCTCAAAGATGATTATATATTCTATCAGGTCCAGGGGTTTTGTTGTTCTCAAGTTTACTGATCGCAAGTGGTGTATCTCTCCCACTTATCCTATTATCACTCACTCTTCTGCTTAAATCTACATATACAGTGGAAAACGAAGGAACCAAACCTACGGTGAACTCTGATAAAAAAAAAAAAAATCAGCCATCACAGCTTCAACGTTTGTATGCTGTCCATTAATGAAACTGTTGGACCTATTGGTGGTGTCAGGGTCTCCTTATCTCTGATGTAAATAAAAATTATTTTGGGTTTGATTTATTTATGCTAGCAGTATGCACTACAAGACATGCTTTGTAATTTTGTCAAGCAAGTGTCATAGCTAAAAATTTAAATGTTACTGTTCCACAGTTTTGGCTAAGACTTTTTCATGGGTCGTCTACAAGCCTACGCATCAGGACACATACCTCGACAGCTTTAATAGGCCGTTATGAAAACAGTGTCCATGCATCACGGACGTTCATTGACTTAATTCTCGGTTCCCAGTCAGTACTACCAATAATGAGTTTTATTTATTTATTTATTTTTTTTAAGCCAGCTCTCTTGTAGTCTGGAACTTCCTCATAACTGGAATTTATGCTATTGCCAGTTAAACTAAGGTTAAACATGACCTTGCAACAATCACTAGTACTAAACCCAGCTCATACAAGAACATTATCAACCAAGTTTTCCAATGTTGCTCATACAACATCGTTCCAGAAACTGATATAATGACCTTTCCAGCAAGATAGTCTAGTGTACAAGTTGAACCCTCCGTGTGCGAAGGATTCACTTCGTTTTATTCTGGGTAAATTAAAATTCCCCAAATTATAGAGTTCTGGGTGCAACTGACTTCTGGACTTTGTTAATGCAATTTGCTATCATTTTCACCGGACTGGGGTGGCAGACTATAAATCAGTCCAAGAGTAATCTTTCCACGTGGTTCGTTTGTAAACTGAACATAAATTGTATCAATAGTATCGATGGTAAATTTTGGAGTTAGTACTGTACTGGATAAAGTACATGGGCCTGATGGAGTCCCTCCTGTTGTCCTCAAGAACTGTGCTTCTGTGCTTACACCCTGCCTAGGTAAACTCTTTTGCCTTTGTCTATCAACTTGTACCTTTCCTTCTTGCTGGAAATTTGCTCTCATTCAGCCAGTCCCAAAGAAGGGTGACCATTCCCAACCCTCTAACTATCGTCCAATTGCTTTAACATCCTGTGTCTCAAAAGTTTTCGAGTCAATTATCACAACCTTCTTTCTGATCGTCAGTATGGGTTCCGTCAGGGACGCTCCACTGGCGATCTTCTCACTTACCTTTCAGACTCCAGGTCATCCTCCTTTCGGGACTTTGGCGAAAGCTTTGCCATTGCACTTGACATCTCAAAGGCTTTCGATCGAGTCTGGCATAAATCTTATGGTTTCTATCCTCCTATCTGTGTCTTCATCTATAGCTTCCTTTCTGGTCGTTCTATAACCGCTGTTGTAGACGGTCATCGTTCTTCTCCTAGACCTATCAACAGTGGTGTTCCTCAGGGCTCTGTTCTATCATCAGCTCTCTTCCTTTTATTCATCTATGACCTTCTAAGCTGTACATCTAACCCTATCCACTCATATGCTGATGATTTCACCTTTCACCTTTCCATTCGGCTTCCGCAACATCCATCTCAGCAGTTAGCTCAACAAACAAGGGATGAGGCTATGGCCCACCTAATGTCTGGCTTGGCTCGTATCTCTTACTGGGGTAAAAATACTCATGATGTTTTTAATGCATCAGAGACTCAGTTCTTACACCTATCAACTCGACAAAATCTTCCACAGGAGTACCCATTAATGTTTAATAATATTCAGCTCAATCCTACATCTTCCTTGAACATGCTTGGTGTTTCATTCACACGGGACTTATCTTGGAAAGATCATATTACATCTCTCGTAAAATCTGCTTCCAAGAGATAAGGTGTGCTAAGCCGACTCCGTACCTTCTTTACCCCTGCACAGTTGTTGACTTTATACACGGGTTTTATTCGCCCCCGTGTAGAGTACAACTCTCATGTGTGGGGAGGTTCCCCACATACAGCTCTTCTCAATAGGGTGGAGTAAAAGGCTTTTTGTCTAATTAACTCTCCTCCTCTTACTGGCTCCCTTCAACCTCTGTCTTTTCGCCACATTGTTGCATCTTTATCTCTTTCCTGTCACTACTTCAGTGGTCACTTCTCCTCCAAACTGTCTGCTTGCATCCCTTCACCTCTACGACGGGTGCGTAGCACCCGTCTAGCAGCAAACTCTCATCCCTTTTCTGCCCAACTCTCTAATGCAAGTGTTAACCGTCACTCCCAGTCCTTCATTTATGCAGTAAGTCAACTCTGGAACTGTCTTTCTCTGTCTGTATTTCCTGCTTCCTACGATCTCCAGTCTTTCAAACGCAGTGTGTCCAGGCATCCCGAAATGATCGGAACTTGAATTTGGGTCTCTTTTGTATTGTTTTTGTTTTTTCCTTGGAAGGAACAGTTTGCGGGCTTCTGGCCTTTGGTTCCCTCTTTCTTGCGTTAAAAAAAAACCTAAAATCGTTTAACTGTCCAAAAGCAGCATACCACTTCTCATTTTTCAACTACCCGGTATTGAAAATTGATAATCGTGCAACCAGGCACATTGTATTCCCCTAATGAGTTTCTTTTTTTCAATATCTAACCATGATTCAGTTATACCAGTCATATCATAGTCACCAAGAAATGCCTGAGTATCTAAATCTGTTATCTTATTTTGCACACCACGTGCATTAACCATAAAAATATTAACCCATCGAATTTTCTGACGGACAGAATCTGAGACGGAAACCTTATTTTGAACAGAGTTAACGTTTGCTTGCATGCCTCCCTAGAGCACCTTTTTTTTTTTTTTTCCCACAAAGAGCACACAGTATCTTTCAGGAGACGGCCATAGCATGTGGAATTAACTGAGCTTGGGCAAACGCCATCCTCTGCTAACAAGACCAGTTGTTGGTAGAAATCGTTCCACTAGTTTACAAACTCTACACTCTCCTATAAGCAAGGAGACCTTAGCCGATTATTTAAACTGAAGGCCTTGCTATAGAGTATGTTCTCCACTCAAGTTCTATAAGAACAACCCTTGAAATCAACAGGTCCTTTGTCTTGGACTCGTAGCGCCACATCATCACCTGAAATCGCCCCAGCACTTCCTCCGACCTTGTCCATACCATGCTCTTTGTACCTGACCATGCCATGTTTATACCTGCATGCACAACAACGTGTATCATCTATTGAGCTGTTGGTTACATCACTCAGGGCCTCACGTAGGTCGTCAGCTACAGCACCTGGTATATCGTACACACTCTCTTAATAAGTGCTCTACTGCAAAATTCTACCAGTTGGCCTCGGATGACGTCCTCTTCAATTATCCGCACTCATGAGGTTCCTATTCTCCAGTCTGCAAGAATTTGGTATTCGTTTTACGTCTTCGCTGGTATGATTGTCCACTTCATCACCACTCTCGCTCCATTCTTCACAGATTAAAATTCATCAAAAGAGGTGAGAGAAGGAGAGGCAACAGATCTACCGTTCAGACTGGCTCTAGAGGGCGCTGGAACAGGCACTTGACTGGGCAGTGGTGTCGTCCTCTGTTCTCCAATCGACGTTGTTAGCTAGGAACTCTTCCAATGAATCAATTTTCCATGTAAGAATCGCAGTCTGGTTATTGACATCAGTTGCCGTTGCTGTGGTGTGTGTGTGGGGGAGAGTTATGTGTAGGCTATGAGGTGTGTGTGTGTGTATGTGTGTGTGTGTGTGTGTGTGTGTGTGTGTGTGTGTGTGTGTGTGTGTGTGAAGGTAAGGGTGTACAGTATGTAGGAGAGGGTGGTGGGGTGTGTAATTAAACAAATACTTGGCCTCCATACCCATCACCACAGCTCAGGTGGGCTCTCCTTGCTGAATATATTCCAAATATTTCTTGACTTTAAACTCCTCAGGGCAAGGGCGTCTCTTTTTATTGATTTCTTAGTATGCTAAATACTTGTTTCCACAATATGGAAGACGTTTCTACTTGTGGAGGTTAGATGTAGCCTTTGTTAATTCTTCACTGCTAGTCATCCTTTCTAAGTTAAATCGCCTGGTGTCAGCCTGTTCAGAATAAAGATACATTATTGTTGTGAGCGCAGCGAGTGAAGCAAGCAAGCTTAACAAAGCGATATTTGCTCTGCGTTCAGCTGAGAAATTAGCAGCCCAACACTACCTGGCCCGGCCCGACATGACTCACCCCAAACACTATTTTTTTCAGATTAGGTCATTGACACGGCAAGTCGGGAGCAGAGAAATGAACATAGTGCGTGTGATAAATGCTACGGAGCCTCGTTTTATGCACATCCAGAGAGAAAACGTGATATTGTAAATATTTAGCTCAATTATTCTTCTGTTATTGTTCAGCTGTCTCACCAGAAATGTTGAAAGCTTACACCAAGACGAAATTATGATGATAGGCGTTTGTACAAACACTTGCTCGCTCGTCACGCGCTCACAAAGCCCACTTTACTTGTGTATTAAAATGTTAGCTTATAATTCTATCTTCAACATTCAGAGACTAAAAAGACTAAACCATTTCACAATCAAACCAGAATGAATGTTAAATGTGTAGATGTGCAGCCTAATATAATTGTTCCAGCGAACGAAGCTAACGAGAGCACTATACTTAAGTTGAACTTTGGTGTGCCGAATTCTTACTTAATATGGCTTGTAAAATTTTCCTGCTTGAGGAGCACTTAGATTTTATATTCTTAACAACTGAACCAGCGATGGCATGTCAAACCATTTTGAAACTGTCAAGAAATGCCTTTCACTGATACCAGACTTCTTCCTCCCCAAGGAGCCAAAAGTTGCTGAAAATCGCCAAAAACATTTTCGCTAGGCAAGAACAGAGCATCATTTTCCCTCCTCAGTTGTTAAGTCAATCATAGCGTGCCATGCCGTTTTAAAACTCATGAAAATTGCTGTCTAATCGTATCAACAATTGAAAAAACAAAAACAAAACCAAAAAAAAAACTAAAAGCAGCCACAAAATATTAAATATACAACCTTGCTCGCTCGGACACATTCCACTCCTGTGATGTGGACGCCTACGTCTTCATTAATTCTGAAATAATTAGCTGCTAAGGAGACTTGTTTATCGTAAAATTTGTCTAAGATTCTTTGTGTATACTTGGAGCGGAAGTGGGTGCGTCGGCACGAGTATAGTCAGGGATGATAATCATTGTATTATGACCCTCAGTTCCATGACGTATTTTTCATATTCTTGCTACATTTCAGCGATTACATTCAGCTTAGGGAGAGAGAATATGTTGTGATGGAGAGCTGTGGACTGTTTCTAACCCATTCACCACAAATGGTTTCCCCAAAGTTACCAGAATCGTCTGGAGGTAGCAACACACACACACACACACACACACACACACACACACACACACACACAAAAGAATAAGTCACAGGACTGAAGGAGTTAAGATCGCTAGCAGTTCGTACACAGCCCTGTGATACTTGAGCCTTCCACGACGTACGGCAATGAAAGTAATGGGTAAACTGAGACAGTGAATGTGATTCGTAGCAGTATTGTATTTGTCAGAGCACACTTCGTAGCACTTCTTAGTAAGCGATTTGTTTTACATAGTACACCCTCATTCTATCATTTATGTTAGTTTCATCTTTTTAAAAATGACAGTTGTCATCAGTACCATGCAAGACGATCGCTAAGATGATATGTCTATGGAAATAATGGCTCAGAGATGGAAATATAAGGTATTTTGGTATCGAGGAAAAATTATGAAATAAAATGAGTGACAGCGAGGAGAAATGACATAAAGTAACGCAGAGAGACACGGGGGTGACGACACTGGAGTACAAAATTTACACAGCAATACTTTTTCACTACGACAGGTCCTTTCCAGCCTGTGACTAGGTTCTCGTGTGTGTGTGTGTCCTGAGTGAAGGGTTCTAGTCCACACCCTGGCGCACATTTGGCGTCGGAACTGGTAGCACATTATGCCGCTTCATGTGCTTCAATAATTTGCACCAAGTTGGTTCAATCCATGACCCATACAATCTGTGGCACACACACACACACACACACACACAGCCATTACAACACCTCCACTTTCACGTGCATCAGTCTTCCTACAGACATTCCTTCCCTATATCTACTTGCTCAGCAGAAGAAAGGATTAATTCTGGCTGTAACTCTTCTTCCAAGGAGGTCTGGTCCTGTGGTGACGATAATATGAACTGATACAGATAAATACACAGATCATCATCATAGTTTAGGGGTCAATAGAGACCATGTACGCGCTTCACTGCTAGAGGTCTTTCCCTGACTGTTAATAAATTGTCTCTGTTGGCAGGAACAAAACAGAAATGTAGCCCCCGTAGTGAAGGGGTTAAAGTTGTCGTTATCTTAGCATAAACTTGGTGTCCATAGCGAGCAGATCAGTCACTCTGGAAAAATACACCAGCACATGGGTGGCCACCGCGTTATTTCCATCATGGTTAATAGCACATGACAAGGCTGCCGCTAACAACTGATAGTATGCATTCATCGTCCACTACTTTTCTTGTCTCATGAACAAAAACAAATAAATTCGACATATAGTTTTTCCTTGGATGTCTCCCCCATTGCCTTCAGCTTTCCACGAAGATATCTCATGTCATTAACGCACTCACAAGGACGGATCGTTCCTAAACTAGATTAAATCACCTGATAATGGGGATAATGTTATAATAAAGTCGGCAACGGAATGCTGAGGTTGATTACAACCGTTTCACCTAATGAGGCCTCTCCTAAAGTGAAGACAGTGGTTCGATGGTAAGAGAAAATGTGCTTATTGTTATGAAAGGCGAATATTATTAATAGACATAATAATGATGATGATGATGATGATGATGATGATGACGTAGTACCTTGTCCCGCGGCAGTGTTCTCCAATACCTTATAAATTCCCCCATTACGTCAAGTTGAGTGAGTCGGCAAACGGGAACTGAACTTTGCCGTGCTTTGTGATGTCACGGTCGGAGTGTTGCAGTGCCTTGCTGGTGTTGTAATTGCCCCTTAGTTGCTGTTTTGCCGTGTACCTATGCTATGTGCTGCTGTGGGAAAGTATCTTTGTACTGTGATGTGTGTGCAGTGGGAATGATATAAGTAAAGTGTCGTGCAGTGTGCCGCGGATATATATCATGTTTGTGCTGCATACTGTATAAAACGTTTTATCTGATATACTTGGGGCGGTGGCTCTGCAGTTACCACAAATTGTGTTTGTGAGATGCATCTGCGGAGTCAGTTGTAGGTATACTGCGCGTGCTCGTGTAATGAGGGTATTTGTACATAATCTGCTGTGTCTGTACTGAGTGCTGTCGGTATACACTATTTCATGGGCTAGTGTGACGTGGGTTGGTGTATGTAATATGCTGTGTCTGAGGTGTTGTGAGCGTCAGCCAACTGTAAGGATATGAGGGGGTGCAGGTATAAGGGATGACTGACTCCTGATCATAATTTTGTGTTGTGAGTTAGAACTGATTGGAAAAATAGGTTAACTGAAATTGAATTAGAAGTGAAGAAAAAAACTTTTCACATGAACTAAACCGAACTAGAAATGATTCGAGGGACTGACGTGAAGTGATATTATAAAGGAAAAATATTATAACATATTTCGTGGCTAATGGATTAGTCCAATTTCCTTAATTTTTGTTTAGCTCTTCTGAAATTCATAAATGATTTCATTGTGATTTTTCAAGAAGTGACACTTCAGTTTTTGGCACCTGTAATTTTGTTATTTTCGAATATTCGTGCCAGTTTTATTTTTGTTTTGTGCTTGTGGTGCATTAGAAATGAAATGTCATGCTTTCAGGGTTTGGTTATTGACCTGTTGTGCCTTGTTAACTTGCATCCTGTGTTATCATTGCTTCTTCTCGCCGACAAGGAGAGTATGTTTTCAACCCTGTTTGTTTGTTTGTTAGTTTGTTTGTCTGTTAGCAGGATTACCCAAAAACTAAAAAGAGAGATTTGGACCAAATTTGGTGGGTAGACAGCCCGTGTGCCAGGGAACAATCGATTAACTTTTGGGGCAGACCCGGATCGTATTCCAGATTCCGGATCCATAAATCATTTTTTGCGCAACCCTAATCAGTGATGAGAAAACCTAACCCATTATGAAGGATGGTTTGGAAATTACGTTGCCCTTGTCGGATAGATGTGCCCCACTGAGTGCCCCTGTAGTTTTCTCTATTTCCTCCTTCAATTTTTTTGGAAGGTATTCCGTCATTGCCTTGATATAATGATGAACCAATCACTCTAGATTAAAACGATTATTATAGAACCATGCGTCTATTTCATGAAATCAAATAAGTGAACCGGAAATAAGCAGCACGTTAGCTCATTGTCTCCCAGCATTCCCGCATGACATCAGAGTCAGAAATATAAATCCCTCTCTTATCTCATTATTTTTAGCGCCGTCTTCTTATGGACGGTACGCATCGTTTCCCTCCAGTCTATAAATATGTTGAAGCAAACCTGTCTGTCTGAAGTTAAGGCTTGTTGTAAATGAATGCATTTGTTCTTTTGCTGAACTGCAGAATGACGAAGTTGTAAAAGCTGGTTATAGATCTCCCGTTATGAAATCTATTCCTCCTGCCACTGTTATATGACGTATAACTACTTTGCTATGCATTGTTTTAGTGTTGACAATGAAATGTGGTCATGTGTGTTAAATACCTGTATATATAAAAAGTAACTGTTGCCATATGGACATGTTGGATAACATGTACACGTCTGTTGTGGTTCGGACTTGTCCCTCAGTGAGATTTGGGACATAACTGGCCAAGAGGATTAGGCTGCTTATGACGCCATCGATATTCCTGAAACCTCCTAAGTTCATGCGCTGTCTGATGAACGTACAGGGCAATCAAGAACACTTAGCGGTAACCAGTTGTCAACAGAGCAGAAGTTTGTCAGTAACCAACTGTCAGCACAACAGTAGTTTGTCATCCGAAAGGTACAACTAATGAAGATGAAAATTGTCTTCATTGAGAAGTGATGTAGGAGTACATAGGAAGTACGGATAACAGGATACCTGTTGGCCCATGACGAGGTTATCTGTTGGAAAAAGGGCTAAGTCGCCTAAAATTAATCAACGTGTAAAAGGATAGAAAAGAGGAAGGCTCTCCCCCACACTATCCGGTTAAACAGGCGGGGGGGGGAAAGATGGAAAAAACAAACAAATTAGATTGTTAGAAAGAAGAAGCATGATAAATTATTTTATAGTGAGGCCGAATGTAACATCTTATCTACAAATCTGTAAAAGAAAATCAGCCACAATCACCAAAGGTTCTCGTTATTAAACAAACGTCAGCATCACTCCAGCCTGGAAAAAAAAAAAAACACACAGCACTAAGCTAGTTATACCTTTCAGACTTCGTAATTGTCTAGCCGAACTTTAAAAGTATCAGTAATTTTTGCAACAAGCACTGTTGCTGGTAGCCTATTCCATTGTTCCACTACTCGAAATTTAAAGTAGTTTTCCCTATAATTAGTGTCGTATATTGTCTTCTTTTGAGTTTCATTCCACTATTTCTAGTCACAGTATCATTCTGTATTTCGAACAAATTATCATATCTAACATCGTTAAATCTGTTTCGAATCTTAAATACTTGTCTTAGATCCTCTCTGAGTCGTCGCTTTATCGGAGAAAACATGTTTACTTTATTAGTTTTTCGTTAGGTAAATTTCGCAGCGATGGGATAATTTTTGTGGCTTTGCATTGCACTCTCTCGAGCCTAGCTTCGCCCATAATAAGATTCGGGGACCAGTGCTGCACACAGTATTCTAGATGTGATTTAACTAATGACGTATAAGGCTTAGAATACATCGAGCGTTTCATAATCATAGTTCCTTGCGATGAAGCCAAGCATTCTGTTTACCTTGTTGCTGGATGCTGTACACTGAAGTTTTGTCTGAGGTCATCACTAATAACTCCCAAATCCTTCTCGCCCTTTATTTCCGTCAGTGGAATATGGAACATGAGATATTCGTATTTAATGTTTTTGTTGTCAGAGTGCATTACCTTACTTTTATCTACATTAAAGTTCATCTGCTGTTCTTCACTCCAGTTTATTACCTTGTTTAGGTCATTTTGGGTAGATTCACAGTCTGCTTTCATAATTTTTTGCCTCTGATTTTCGTGTCATCTGCAAATTTCGCTACAGGAAAAGTGAGTTCATTTTCTAGATCACTGACATACTGTAAATAGTGAACAGAGCTGGTCCTAGAACTGACCCTTGAGGAACTCCACATGTTACATCTAGCCATTCTGATGATTCGCCATTCATCATGACACGTTGCTTGCGGTTCGTTAACCAATCACCAGTCCAGGCACATAATTTGAGAGGTCGTGGGCTTTTAGGTTTTCTAGTAGTCTTAGATGGGGGACCTTATCAAACATTTTCTGGAAATCTAGGTAGGTGACATTCGAAGGTATTTTTGCATCCCAGTTATCGTATATGTTTGTTAAAAATTCAGGCAGATTTGTGAGGCATGATCTATTGTTGCGAAACCCATGCTGATGACCTGTTATAAGATTATGCTTATTATAAGGAACATGGTAATGAGGAAATCAGATGCGGAAAGAAAGCAGAAAGTCGGAGTGGAGAGTTCTGCATTATCAGTAGAAGAAACAGCTACGAGGCCATCAGAGCAGAAACGAGGCGGGAAGGATGATGAAGGAGAGTGTTAGAAATGTTTTTGGCAAGGCGTCAGAAGGGAGCGGGAAGAAATTGAGTCAGAGAGTTCAGAACATTTAGTACGAATGAAATTATTTTTAGCAGAGTGAAGAACAGCTTACCACGATTCCTGGCAGAAACATAGGAGATGAGATTCGCGGGTGGGTTGGCTTCGGTACCTTCTGTAGGCCTTCTTGTTGTGGACAGCATTAGAACAAGCGTGCTTATGCCAAAGTTTTTTTTTTCATTTTTATTCTTTTTGCATTAGTCACAGGATAAGAGAATATGCCCGAGAGAATAATTTCAATGATACACAAGGCATACTCAAATGGCTCTTGGGCATGGAAGCAATAATCATTCCAGGGAAAATCAAAGAAGTACTGCCAGAGGGCCTCCCAGTCAGCAGCTCCAAAGAGCCACAGCAGCAGCCTCTTGATAAACTCCACAGCCGTACTGGTGCAATAGGACAGGTTAATGTGATAAGATTTTGATTGAAGAAGCCCACTGGAGAGAAAAGATTAACAGCGTTAGCAGGAGGATTAAGTGTAAAGAAGAGGTCAAGTATGTTGGAACTCTCTCCAGAGCAGTCAGGGATATGGGTAGGTTGCAATACAAGCTGTTCTAGGTCATTAAGGATAGAAAAGATGTAGGCTTCGTCACCAGGAAAATCAGTGAAAGGAGAGGAGAGCCAAAGGTGGTGGTGAACATTGAGATCACATGGAATGGAGATTTAAGAGAAAGGAGAAACTGATAGGATGTGTTCCGTCCTAGAAGTAAGACGTCAAAGAAGTTTTCATAGTCAGTAGAGCTAGGGGATAAGTGCACAGAACCAGCTTCATTTAGTTAGAGAATAACGGGATACCCGAAGCCAGAGAATAGAGAATTCAGAAGAATCAATTTTAGGAACAGGGGAGTAAGATATGCTTTTGCTCACATATACACAATACCCACCTTTGGCTCTGAAGTGAGTATCAAGAAAGGTTTCCTATTAGTCACCTCAGAGAGTTGAGTCTCTGTGAGGAAGAGAAGGTGAGGTTTAGAGGAAGAGAGGTG
>JAGKTI010026936.1:0-13417 GCA_018397915.1 Birgus latro | reverse complement strand
TCTCTCTCTCTCTCTCTCTCTCTCTCTCTCTCTCTCTATGTTCCATTGAAATGTTGGAAACAAACTGTGTTCACCATATTTTACAAAACTTTCTGCCATCATAATATATTTGATTAGTTCTGCATACAATACCACTGTTGAATAAATTCTGGTCTGATTTTCTTGGAGTGTTGTCTTCACTCATTTTCCTTCATCAGTTCATTTTTTTTTTTCAGTTAATTCCTCTTGCCCCTAAATTCATTACTTTGCTGTCTCCTGTCCTTACAACCAGATATCTCGTTTTGTATTATCAGAAAATTTACAGTTCTTACTTATTACGTTTTATCTTGTACACTCGACAAGATTTCCACTTGGACCACCTAGTCGCGAGATATGGCTAACGTGGCAGTGTTGGCATAATATGTTATAACAATACTATATGTAAGTACTGTATGTAACTGTGTAGCTATAGGTAACAATATGTAAAACAGGTAGTTATGTCTGAGCTCTTCAGGAAGAGCTAGAGAACACATCCACTTACCCAGACTAATCAAGAATGCCTAACACCCTGATCATGTGGCGGAAACGTGGCCGACACACACACACAAGCACAAACGTACGACCACGTACGCCCACACACTTTAGCCGGAAGCTAGAGGGAGATATAAGTCCCATATCACATGTAGGAAGGTTAGACACAGACGGAGTCAGGGAAAGAGACAGACAGAGACAGAGACTTGGGTGATATATTACTTTGGACCATACTGGGTCCTGTCTTTGTGCCTGTGAGATTTCTTGAATTGTGGGGATCGATTCATCCTTGTTGGGGAGTGATTCTCGTGGACTTATTGTAGCGACATTGGCTAATGGGTTGCGTGATAAGGCATCTGCTGCTACGTTTACTTTGCCTTTTATGTAGTGAATATTTACATTGTAATTCTGGATTTTATATTTCCATCGTGCTCTCCTCCCAGAGAGGAGTTTTTCTTGGAACATGCCCACAAGAGGCTTGTGGTCTGTGTATAGATGAATTTCATATCCGTACACGAGGTCATGGAATTTCTGTAGAGCAAATATTACAGCTAGGGCTTCCAAGTCTGTTACACAGTAATTTTTCTCTGCTCCTTTTATTTGCCTACTGGCAAAAGCAATGGGTTGGTATTTACCTCGTTTATCCTCTTGCATCAATACAGCACCTAAACCTTTGAGAGAAGCATCTGTGCAAATTATGAACGGCTTTGTGAAGTTAGGATAAGCCAAGCAAGGTGCACATGTAAGTTTATCTTTTAATTCATTAAATGCATTTTTTTTTGTTCCTCTCCCCACTGAAATACCGCTTGTTTTTTTCAGCAGGAGAAATAAGGGTTGGGCTATGTGAGAGAAGTGTTGTATAAACGCCCTATAATATCCGGCGAGCCCTAAAAATTGTCTTACTTCATCCACATTTGTGGGTTCTGGGAAATTTCTTACTGCTTTTATTTTGTCCTGAGAGGTGTGGATCCCCTTTGCATCTAGTCTGTGGCCTAATTCACACTAGAGACAACAAACTGTCACCAAAATTTGAAGGCCCATATAGAGTAATTAAGAGAAGAGCTAATAAGGCAGTGATTAAGTCACTATCGAGTGACGAAGAAAAAGAAATACATATTGATCAGGTCTCAAGAAACTTAGCTTGCAACTATATAGCACCGGACACGACCAAAAATCCTAGTACACACTGTGAAAATAAGCCTGAAGCAATAAACACATATCGGAATAAATTGCGGTCGCATACCAAACAGACAAATATAGGTGCAACCAATACAGCTCTCACCGTAACAAGGCATTTACGTGACTTAGGAATCGATTTAAACTTCTTTTATAGGTAAGAACGGATATCTAATACAGTTGTTCTTTCGGTAGGTAAAGATGAGGCGAATAATTCCATGGATCATGTTCCTGATGATATCAAGAGGATCACCTCACTTGCATCCTCAACATATAGTACGGCAGGGGTGCCTGATCGCCCCAACAGCCTCAACGGCAATAGTACAGGACATAATAAGTACCGAAATTAGTCTGGACGTACTGCAAGATATACCAATGATGTTACAGAAAATATAAGGACCACTCAGAACACTGGAAGTGGTATTAACACGCCCTTCTTCACATGATCACCCCACACAGGAAGTAGCTGAATTAATGAAATTAACTGACTGGAAGCTAGAACAGGCTAAGCACGTAATGATCACCAAGATCCAGGACATCCCATCAGCTGGGAGTAACACACTTAGGACAAGAAACAACATCACGAATACACGTAACAGACGCGGTTTGTTCGACTTAGGTGGAGCAATTTTAGGGAACATTTTTGGACTAGCTACAGAAAATGATCTAGAGGAAATAAATAACAAATTTAACAAAATAGCACAAGTTCTTTCATACCAGCAAGTTGACTGACACTCAGAACACCTTAATGCTGACGATTGTAAAGAACCTAAGGAAAGCAGAAGTATCAACTCTAGGAATTGTGGATAAAGTAAATGCACCAGATGGTAACAATACACTATTCCAACACTTCTCAGTGATCATGGAACATACTGACTTAATAATCCTACAGTTGGACAACACTAGGGCTCAGTATCAGTCTTTCATGAAAGGAATTGCTAATGCAGGTAACGGAAGGATCACTATTAATTTACTACCCATTCACAACCTCAGGCAAATCATTGATCAAGGCATACATAAGCATGGTTTGAAACCTTTGTTTGAGGAAAGAAATTTAATGTTATATTATCCATACTTGGAAGCAACACTGACAACAACATCAATAGTAGTCCATGTACCGTTCGTAACAGATGACTTTTTCAGTCTATCAAATATACCCTTTTTCTTCTAAGAAAGATGACTCATTAGTCACCATCAACATCAAAACAGAAGTCATCATGGTTTCCGAGAAACAGGACGCCGTAGCTTTCACTAGTGACAGAGCAATGGAACACAAATGTCGCACATCATTACATGCATTTCACCTTTGTCCTGCGTACATCTTCACGTTTCAGCCAGCTGAGACAGTCCCTTGTGAAATGGCTATCATAAAAAATCATGACATCCCTCATCACTGCAACTTCACATTTGCGCCAGATAAACTCATTCATCATCAACGCATTGGACATTCACAGTTCTTCTACTTCACTCAAAATACATCAGTTTTTGTGACCTGCCCAGATACATCTCCAGTCCATACATCAGCATCTGGTTTATACATCTCACCAGATTACTGTGCAGTCCTGACACCTACATTATCCACCTTGCCCACTAAAAACCATTATGCCATTCTCAACCACACACACAAGTACTTCCAGCCATTGCCTAGGATGAACTTAAATGCAAGCTCACACATTAAGCTGACTTCACCCAAGTATGAAACCATGCAACTATTAAATCAGACAATACAACCTTGGGAAGAATACAGTAGGATTATGCTTAACCCATATTATGTATACAGCCCAGCTCCAGCCATCTTTGTGATTTTCTCCATCATATTTGTTGTATTGCTTTTGGCCATGCTCAGAATGGAAGCGAGAATTTCTAACCTTGAATCAGTGTTTAAGAACTGTTCTGTACAAGTGAGACAAACTGTGTAAATACTGTATATACTGTACATATATGTTTTATATAAAATAACGAATTATGGGTTACACATAATATAGGCTTACTTTAATTATACTATTATATCTCATTTATATATGAATATATACAGAAAGTCCTTCTCATATATATTGTATAACTGACTACATTAGACTTGCCATTGTATTATTTTAATATTACTATTATACAGTATATGTACAATTCTATAATTACAATGGCTACATTATCCTAATTATGTAACTTTTACAATATTATGTACTTCACTTACTTGACTTACATGTTGATTGTAATATGTATTAATATATTTCCTGTCGTTGGTACGACAGCGGGCGTGACCGAGCGATATGTAGGCATAATATGTTATAACAATACTATATGTAAGCGTACTGTATGTAACTGTACAGCTATAGGTAACAATATGTAAAACAGTTAGTTATGTCTGAGCTCTTCAGGAAGAGTTAGAGAACACATCCACTTACCCAGACTAATCAAGAATGCCTAACACCCTGATCATGTGGCGGAAACGTGGCCGACACACACACACACGCACAAACGTACGACCACGTACGCCCACACACTTTAGCCGGAAGCTAGAGGGAGATATAAGTCCCGTATCACATGTAGGAAGGTTAGACACAGACGGAGTCAGGGAAAGAGACAGACAGAGACAGAGAAAAGGAGAGAGAAGGGGATAGAGAATGCCCGAGCACAATTAGGGCAGAGTAAGGAGAAAGGGGAGACTGGCCGTCACGCTAAGATCGTTGTAAATCGCTATCAAGATAAATGTACAATAAAACTCAGTAACCCAAGAGTCCTGTAACTCACCTTCGTTGATAATACGTCTCACGACCTGATTCTGGTTGTATAAAATATGCCATCATCGACTTCCCAACAAGTACCTCCGACCACGCTACCGAGAGCAGCAGCACCTGTGTGTGTGGTCGTGTGTACATGCCCGAGAATTTTTCGAATCGCCAAGCTTCATCCTCTGTGCCGTATTATACTATTATATGGTCATTGTATTATGCTGTGATATTGGCTAATAAATATTGTGTGATTGGGATAATGAGCTGTGCACTATTCTATTTATAAAGTCTGAGTTATATAAAATAATCCTACTCTTATCTTGTAGCGTGAACCACGATACAGAAGGAGTTGTAGTTCAGAAACAGTAAGCAAGTTCATCCACAAATGGGGCGATGTAGGCGGAATGCGAAAGTATGGGAGCGAACGCGAGCTTGCTGGCAGGTGAAGGGAAGGGGGATGAAGTGGGGTCACGTCGTTTACTCCAACAGTTATACATTCTTATGCCATTACAGTATATCAGTTAAAGTGTCATTGATATCTTGTATCCTAAATGACAATAAACCTATTTATTTTTTTTTATTATAGACAACTGGTTACACACTTTAATAAAAGTGACATTGATACCCTGTACCCTAAATGATAATAAACCTAGTCATTTTATTATTATTATTATAGACAACTGATTACAGGCTTTAAATTACACCAAACAGGATACTCCGTCTCTCGTTAACGGACAACATGCACCCTGCTCCACCACCACGACTCTCTCTCTCTCTCTCGTCAGCTGCCTGTCAGTAGACACACACACGTTATCAGTTTGTGCTAATGAGCAATGACAGTGCATATAATATGTTTACCTACAATTTAATACTGTGTCAAAAATACAAGTTCAATACATTACCAGCTCACCTTACAGATTACAGGGGGAGGCGTGGCTCAATCGGTAGAGAGGTGGCCTGCAGTCCTACCGGACCCAGTTTCAAATCCCCGCTGGGGCAGGGAACAGTTTAAGGATTTGAATTTCATGAAATCAGGCGTTACTGATCTACCAGAAGACCCGCCGACATGTCGTAAAATACCCCCGCTAATACCAACACACGAGTCCTGTATGAGACAGCCCTAGCATCTATTCAATATGGACGGTGGGTGTTAGCGCCGAAGTGGTGACATGTAGAGAGGTGTATGATATGTAGGAGGACTGCTGGGCCTTGAGAGTAGGCTGTGAAAGCCTATGCCCAGAGTCGGACACATAAAAAAAAAAAGAGTTAGCCAATAAACAATACTTATGTGGATAGCGTACGTTTCAGTAATAGTCATGGGGTAGCCATAGCCACAGTGATGTTTTTTTTGTAAGTTATACAAAGTTTTAGTAAGTTATACTAAGTTTTTGTAAGTTTTACTAAGTTTCTTAAGTTATACTGTTATTAAAGTCATTGTTAGGTTGTTTTACCATATGGATTAATATAACTTATCTGAGAATATCGCTGATACAACACTGTGTTATATATTTGGCTCACTGACATGATTTGTATTCGGGGGCACTTATACAGGAATTAAGCACGTTCATATGCATTTCTTAACGCAACTTTCCAGTTACATTGGCACGCTTTTTTCCATTGAAATATGATGCTTTATTAATTGGCACAGTGACAACTCTAGACATCTCGCCAACTCGCTAGACATCTTGCCGTCTGCTGACATGTCTAAGGTGCTGTTTCCCAATCGTGATAAAGATTTAATAAAACTACTGAGGAATAAGTTGGTCAGTGTGCGATCAATAACAAACAGGCCTACTGGTAAATTACTAACAACTGCACTTGCTGTCTGTTCGATGTAGCTTTAAGTGAACGTCCACTGGGTGAGCCACCGAAACATCACTTATTATACAATATATAATATATATATATCATGAACTCAGAGCTAAAGTATAACGTAATATACTGATCAAAGGAAATCCGATAAGGTAAGCTTCAGAAACGCTGCACCTACAACGTTATTTGTTAAATGGATGTTATAATACGGTAATATTTCTTCCTGAAATATTGCTATTCATGTATTGTGTCACTCATAATGCATTTTTCTAATATTTCAGTGTATGTGTTCATACGATGTTTCAGGTTCCACCCCGAAAACAATCATATATAATTATGTAATATACTACAGTCTTATAAATAGAACCTATTTTTTTTTTATGTGTCCGACTCTGGGCATAGGCTTCACAGCCTGCTATCAAGGCCCAGCAGTCCTCCTACATACCATACACCTCCACATGTCACCACTTCGGCGCTAACACCCACCTTCCATATTGAATACATGCTAGAGCTGTCTCATACAGGACTGGTGTATTGGTATTAGCGGGGTCATTTTTACATGTCGGCGGGTCTTCTGGTAGATCAGTAAAGCCTGATTTCATGAAATTCAAATCCTTAAACTGCTCCCTGCCCCAGCGGGGATTTGAACCTTGGTCCGTCGGGACTGCAGGCCACCTCTCTACCGATTGCGCCACCGCCTCCCCCTATACTAATGTGTGTGTCATCACTTGTTAAAGGCACAGATTACGTATATCAGTAGTGGACGTCCTTAGCCACGTATGCACACAGGCACATTACCATTATGACACCCACATCACATACTACACTCCCCCCACCCCCACCTCACATATTGTCCCACACCCACAGTCACATACTGCATTTGATATTCTGTGTACTGAATGAAATCCTTTTATGAAATCTGTTGATCCAAATGGAAATAAG
The DNA here is from genome assembly GCA_018397915.1 of Birgus latro. Classification (NCBI taxonomy): domain Eukaryota; kingdom Metazoa; phylum Arthropoda; class Malacostraca; order Decapoda; family Coenobitidae; genus Birgus; species Birgus latro. The sequence goes on along the minus strand of JAGKTI010026936.1, from coordinate 6,248 downwards.
CACATAGAATCGTAACATCAATATCATGTTCATTAACATCACATTGTCAGGCTGGCAATACTGAAAAAAACGGGTGCGTGAGAGCTGCAACACTCCCACAATATGCTCCATAATATATAGAGAGAGTTCATAATAGGCTGTTTGCATTTTTCATAAGAAATGGCTGTCCATCAGTATGTTGACTTTAATAATTGACATGACTGGAAGAAAAGGAACCTCTACAGTGACACTGTAACGCACCAGAGTAGCTATCTGGGTTGGGGGTTTCAGCGGCCACCTCCCAACTAAGTGGTATCCGCCACTGAACACAGGATTACCTAAAACATTTACGAAAAACATCACTGTGAGTATGCTTATCCCATGACTAATTCTGAACCGTCGGCTATGCACATAAGTATTGTTTGTTGGCTGACGTAACCCGTAAGGTGAGCTGGTAATGTATTGCACTTGTATTCTGACACAGAATTAAATTGTAGGTAAACATATTATATGCAACGTCATTGCTCATTAGCAGAAACTGATAATGTGTGTGTGTCTACTGATAGGCAGCTGACGAGTTGAGAGAGAGAGAGAGGGAGAGGGAGGGAGTCGAGATGGAGCAGGCTGCATGTTGTCCATTAACGAGAGAGGGGGTATCCTATGTTTGCCTGCCTACACACACCAGCTCCACGAAATCAAGACCCACCTCAGTGCCTTCATGGGGAAACACAACCCAAATCAGTATTTATATCATCTTTTCCTCCCACTCTCCTGGCAGTTGCAATACATGACTGGCAAATTCACTGAGCTCAATGACACATTTTCCCTTCAGACACCCGTAGGTCGTTCTCATGTGAAACGAGGTCTCTTTGACCTCGGAGGTGAGATTCTAAGTGGCTTGTTTGGTGTCGCTACAGCCTGTGACCTTTCTGACTTCAAATCTGATCTCGCTCATTTAGCTTGAGCCCTACAATCTCAACGCCGAACCATTCAGGTCCAACACGCTATGTTACAGAAGATTACAGCCCACCTAAATGAAGTAACTTACACTCTGAACAACTTCACTGACATCTTAAAACAACACCTCTCAAATCTCAGTCTTATTTCTCAGTTCTTCGATCTCAAACTCATCATGGATAATCTCCAACTAGCCATTGACTCTCTACTCTCTCAAGTCACTACCTTGGTTCGTATCCTAGTCGATTCTATTAATGGACGTGTCACTGCAGACTTAGTACCTGTCTCAGCTCTCTGCTCTGTAATAGAATGGGCTCACTCTACTTTCGGTCTATCCCCGGTACTCCACTAATCCTCTCTCGAATGTTACTATCCAGTTCTCGAGGCCACTCTTCTCACCAAATACTTCGTCGTCCATATTCATCTACGTTCTGCCATCACCTTCAACCTTTTCCACATCATTCTCTTCCTCTTCCGGTACAACAACTCTTTATTGCAAGTCTCCGTTCCTTCAGAATATTTCCTCCTCTCCCATGACCATCTTTCAGTTGCCTTCCTTTCTACCACAGACCTCCAGAAATGTTCCTCCCTCACCCCTACCTCTCGTCTCTGTGCTGCCCACCCGTTCACTATCTTCCCTGGCAGTGTTACACCCTGTGAATCTGCTTTAGTTCGCAACCTTTCCATATACTCGACCTGTTCCTTTCTTCCAGCTCCTGAACTCCCAGTCCACCATGCTCACTTCAACCACGTCCAGTACTTCTTCTTTCCTGTTCCCATCTCTGTCGTCATCATGTGTCCTGGTACTTAGGTCCACTCCGTACCCGCTAGTGGTCTCTACAAAGCACCGGACTATTGTACCGTCAAATCAGAGTCAGTCATCACTTATGCCATTAGCTATCACCAATCAGTCTGTAAACACTCCTATGACATCTTCCAACCAATTGACATGCCTTCCAACCTGCCATCTACTACAATTACCGTTCTCTCCCCCAACATGCGTATGCTAACATTCCTCAACGACAGTGACTTCATTATGGATCAATTTCTCTGGCCTCCAGCCGTTCATGGGTTCATCCAACAGTTGCGTTTCCCCCTGTGGTCATCTCTTTCATAGGTTTTCTCCTCATTATGTGTGCAGTGTCCGGAAAATGGAACACAGACTGCAGGATATCAGGATCGCAACAGGCATAGTACGACCTCCACAAGACGTTGAGACTACCCGTACTTAGTGCCCTCACATTCCGTGACTACCAATGCCAACTGATGAATAAACAAACTGTGAACAGAAAAAGTACCACCAGCAAATGATGACATATCTCTGATACAGTAATGTGTGGCATACAGAAACTTAAAAAAAAAGAAAAAAAGAAACTGTGTAACTATATAGAAAAACAGTTTTAAATATTATGTATATAACTAAGACCCTAAATGGACACATACTCATATTTACTCCCTGTGTATCATATATCAGCATGACTCCTTGTGTATCTTATATCAACATGCCTACCATTGTAACAAAGTATATTCCTAGCTTACCTCTCCTTGAGATGGCCATGTCCAGTGCTAGGGTTATGACAAATCTCAAATTTATTAGCCTGGGGTTCTAAACGATGAACTTTTACCTAAAACTCACAAAAATGACTTTGTTTTTGCCAGACCTTGAAAAAACCTCCCGCACCTAAGACAGTTTCATATTTCACATTAAAACACCTAGCTTCTCAAACACTCTTTATTATAACATGTCAGTTTTACATACAATACACATGAGGAATACATGAAAATGAGTACATATAGCATTTGTAGTGTTTTTAATAGTTTTTTTTTCAGATTTGTGTATTAGTGTTAATAAATTTGCTGTTAAGATATTTGTCTGTTTTGCAAGTAGAACGAACCTCCTCCATCAACTTTACAGCTCTCTCAGCTACTATGTTGGAGCGAGGCACATCAAGCACTGATGGTTCCTTTTTCCAGTGAGTAGAGAAGCATTTCACAGCTTTGGGACACTTAACTTTGGATATTGCTGACAACAGGTCTTCATAATCAGTCTCTGAATAGTGTTGGTTAGAAAACCAGGCCCGCGACCATGTAGTTGCAATGAAATCGCAAGTGACCCCCAGCTGTTCTCGCCAATTAGGAAGAAGGAACAATGCAATAAGTGCAAAAATTCCTCATGAGTTCCACCTGGCACTGTGAAGTGATGGCAGCTTGTGCCATTTGATGTGAGGCTATTTTTCCTCCGTTTTGTAAAACTTGTATGCTTCACAAAGCTCAAAAAGGAATTTAAAATCATCTCTCCAGCCAAGGTTCTCATACTCTGGTATCACTTCTGTTCCCATATATGCATTTTGCAAATCATCATACTGTTCCACTGCTGATTTTGACATTTTACTTTGCAAGGACATATTTCCAAAAAGCAGCACTCAACAGCAAATTTTCCACAGCAATACTGCAAAGAAAGCAATATTGTATGAATGATGTGATTTGAACAACTATACAGTATACATTTACACAGTTTTAAACATCAAATCGGTTTGGTTAAGCTGCTTGTTGCAAGTCCTAAAGCAGTCTGGCTGCAATGGACGACAAATGCAGTCCTTTTAAAATTCAACAATTTAATAATACAAAACAACAATAGCAATTACAGTACAACTAATATTGAGATCCCTTACAAATAATATGCAGTGCACTGTTAATGTCAGCGTGACCCACTTATAATGTAAACAATAGAAATGAGTTCACAGATTTAACACTAAAGGGCCACTGATCAAACAATTTTATCTATTTTACCTTTGTTTTTTTTTATTTCTTTTAATTATTGTTTAATAATATATTTTAGCAATATTCATTCGTATATATTTCCTTGTTATTTCTTGATACTTGTTAATTCTTTTCTTGTTACGTTATTTTGTAAATAGTATTTTGTATTCTCATGTATTTTTAAAAGTGATGTGGTGCTAGGTGCGGGAAGTTTTTTCATGATCCAATGAAATGAACTTCATAAAAGTGATCTATGGGTAAAAGTTCATCAAATGCAACATCAGGAAAATGAAAGTTTTGAAAAAAGTTTTTTTAGTCATAACCCTAATGTCCACCCTCCAACCCCTGTCTCATAATCCCTCCTTCCAACCCCTGTATCGTAATTCAACCCTCCACACCCTGTATCATAATCCCTCCCTCCCACCCCTATATCATAATTCCTCCCTCCAACCCCTGTTTCATAATTCCTCCCTCCAACCCCTGTATCATACTTCCCCCTTGTACAAACCCCCCACCTACCTTAGACAACCCCATATAACTTCTCTCTTGTGTCAGGAGACACCATCTCAGCTACCCAGAGGAGTATTGTACCATCCCCATTACATGTCTGTATTTATGCCCCCCCCCCCCACTACATATGTGCCCCCACTGAAAGTGCTGACAAAACAGCGTTCTCACGTTCGACGTGAGCAGAAGAGTTCAGTACGGGGCTGACATTCATACAGGCAACATCCTGTCTGTGTCCCACAATTAAAGTCCGTAAATAGCTACTCCAGGACTTTCATTAAACCATCAAGGGGCTGTGGATAACAATAATTTATTATCAAAATATTGTCATGAGTGAACACAACTGCAGTGTTGGCCAGATTGGTGTTCATGACTGAATACAAACCAACAGGTTGGATGTGGTGGCGACCTCCCACATCTCAAATGTGCTGAGCTTTCATCATCCAGCACGAGATATGCGTGTTTTGATGTATTAGTTTATAGTTCTAACGCTCCACCATAACAAATATCAGCAGAAGGAGTCATTTCAGCTTAACAGGGCTACCAACCTGAACATTTTCCCTTCCCTTCCAAGGGAATCTTTTTGATTACCGATAGAAATAAAAACTCCTTCGTTGGGAAGGGGAAGTTTAGGGAAGGGATTATTTTCAAGAATACAGCTGTTAGCTCCATATTCTTGTCAGTTAAGGAAGCTCACTAAGACCTTTTCCTAAGCGATATAGTTTGCCTGTTACACTTTGCCCTCCTCTTCTGTGTTACTTAACCTGTCCCATCCCGACCGCTTTTTTACCCAAATCTCCCCCAGAACCCGACTAATTTTCAATTTGTCTTCTTTTGGCTCAAACCTCCGCTTTTTGTGAGAAACATCAAAATTTCAGCGAGAAAGCACTCACTTGAGGTGAAAAATATCCTAAACTGGTGAGAGATCCCTCGCCAGGCTACCGCTTTCTGTGACGCTGTGCTCCATAAATGTAAGGCACTGCACTTTGGTGAGAGAAACACAGTTCTCCAATAACTATTTAAGGTGTTTATTGTAGGACAGTTCACCACAGTGTTTCCCTCGTGAGCGCATGCCTGGGACTGGACTGACATCTGCCCAGCTCGAAGCGTGGGAGAGGGCTTTGATCAGCACTTTTAGTATCTAGCAGTGGGAATAAACAATGGGGGGGGGGATATTACAGTGGGGGTACATATACAGTGGGGGGGCATGGATATATATAGTGGGGGCATAGATATACAGTGGGGGTACAATATATACAGTGGGGGGCATGGATATACAGTGTGGGGCATGGATATACAGTGGGGGTATAATATATAGTGGCGGAGGCATGGACATACAGTGTGGGGCATGGATATACAGTGGGGGTACAATATATACAGTGAGAGGGGGCATGGATACACAGTGTGGGGCTTGGATATACAGCGGGGGTACAATACTCCCCCAGGTAGCTGAGATGGTGTCTCCTGACACTAGAGAGGAGTTTCCATTCTTATAATATAATCTCTCATCTTCATATTTTAAATATACACATATACCTACTCATCCTTCATCCTACATTTTATCACCACACTACATGTCGTACTTTGAATACACAGTACTTCCTCCCACCGATCACAGCCAACAAACTGCAAATGACCAAACAACATCCACCGAGGAAGATTCAGTGACTCATCTCCGCAGCGGTCGCTCATATCCACGCCACGCCTCAGCAACTCAGATTTCATTTCCCACCGAACCACATACTTTAAAACCAGATACTATAAATCCATACACCTCATACTCCACCCTTGATTCTACACAGCTTTCTTCTGTCCCTGCTCCTTCAACTATCGTTAACTCTCCTGCCCCACTTCATCTCCCGTCTCCACTACATATAACTACCACTACCTTCTCTCTCTCTCTCAGTCCCCTACTTCAGTAACTTCCACACTTTCAACCACGGCTCAAACATCCCCTCCCCCGCAGTCCATCTATCTTGATGATGCCAATCGTCCCAAATTTACCAGCGAGGACTCGACTTGGTCAGTTTACGATTTCCTCAGAG
>JAGKTI010026934.1:0-13418 GCA_018397915.1 Birgus latro | reverse complement strand
CATTCTCTCAGGATTTGTCTTGGAGAGAACATATTACATCTCTTGTGAAATCTGCTTCCAAGAGATTAGGTGTGCTAAGCCGATTCCGTACTTTCTTTACCCCTGCACAGTTGTTGACCTTGTACACGGGTTTTATTCGCCCGTGTATGGAGTACAACTCTCATGTGTGGGGAGGCTCTCCACATGCAGCTCTTCTCAATAGGGTGGAGTCAAAGGCTTTTCGTCTCATTAACTCTCCTCCTCTTACTGATTCCCTTCAACCTTTGTCTCTTCGCCGCACTGTTGCATCTTTATCTCTCTTCTATCGCTACTTCAATGGTCACTGTTCCTCTGAACTGTCTGCTTGCATCCCTCCACCTCTACGACGGGCACGTAGTACCCGTCTAGCAACAAACTCTCATCCCTTTTCTGTCCAACTCTCTAATGCAAGAGTTAACCGTTACTCCCAGTCTTTTATTTATGCAACTGGTCAACTCTGGAACTGTCTTCCTCTGTCAGTATTTCCTACTTCCTATGATCTCCAGTCTTTCAAACGCAGTGTGTCCAGGCATCTCGAATTGAACGGATCTTGAATTTGGCTCTCTTTTGTACTGTTTTTGTTTTTTCTTGGAAGGAACAGTATGCAGGCCCGTGGCCTTTGGTTCCTTCCATGCATAAAAAAAAAAAAAAAAAAAAAAAAAAGAATAGGGAGACTGCCAGAGACTGAGCAGCATGGATAGCCACCATTAGGTGACAAGACTGACACATGCAAGCAGGTTGGAGTCTTTAAATGATACAATACAGGACTGAATAGGGTGGTTACTAGAGATTGAGCAGAATGGAAAGCCGCCATTAGGTGACCAAGCCAACATAAGCACACTGGAGCCTTTATGAACTATACAACACTGAATAGTGACTTCAGGGATATGGGACAGAATATGATGGTTACTCGAGATTGAGCAGTATGGAAAGCCGCCGTCACATGACACAGCCAACAAGCAAACCTTTATAAACAATACGAAGTGTGCACATTCAATATTGCCAAGTCACTCCACTTTATATTACAGTATATGCCTGGCTACCATCAACCCTGTAAGCAACTACCATGCACAAAAGTTCTTTCCAACAAGCAACCATTATGAATCTGAATCACCTCATTTTCAACTCATCACAGAGCTATATGCATTTCCTACCTTTGCTTTGGGGATTAAAATTTGTACGATTATTTTTGGGACGGAGACATGGAGGCGAATTGTTTGTGGCCGTTCATCAGATTAAGGCATCTGGCTACAGATCAATGGATAAATAAATTCACCATTACACCAACTAGACTTTTTTTGCCCATAAAATTAACTTTCGTTTTGAGGTCACAAGCAATCAAAGCAATGTGTCTAAGAGAAAGTTAAGTCTCACCTTGGAAGATGTCGAGGGAACGCATGATGGTAGCAGCTACATAAGGTTTCATACTCACTGCCCATATCTTTGCTCCACCTCGTTCAAAAAGACCATTCAAGTCTTCACTCCTTGTTCAACTTTATCTTTCATCTTCACTTCAAACTTCTACAACCATCTTCTCTATTCCGTATCAGTCTTGGCATATCCTGAAAGGAGAAAAAAACATATAACCGGTGATTCAAAAAAAATATAAAACACTACCAACAATATTCTTATTAGCTTGAGAGACACCTAACACATCTTCCTTAGTTATTTTGCCCAGTACTGTTTATTGCATCTGCTATCTATACTCATTTCATGTAAATTTGGCCCAGAGTTTTCTCCTTTGGCAGGTTATTTCACAGCTCAGTGGCAGTGTATGACAATACAGTAAAACACAAAGTAAGGATTATAAAATACTGCACTGACAATGACAAAAGCCTGTAATTATAAGACTGCATTAACCCTTTCATGTTTATGGGTGTTGTGCAAAGTTCAACCATTACAGTAGTTACAAAATGATGCCGGCTGCATCTGCACACATTTCAACCACTCGTTACCAGCTGACACCGGCTGAGTCCAACGAAATGGCCTGTTTTTCATTATAGAATGATTTCTGGACATGAACAAAGCACTACTTGCGTCCCCGTGTATTCCTTCACCGCGCTCAACCCACGCCACACCCAGCATCGCCCCTTGCTCAAGCATAAAATAATTTCCTTTCACATTCCGTACCAACAGCAATTCTTTGTGCACCAAAATGTAGCCAATACATTCCTTATAACTTTCTCAGCAACATATACCTTAAAAACTGTATGTCTATGAGAAAAACTGAATAAAACTGAAGTAAAATAATATATTAAAGCATAATATACATTCAACTGATCTTTTTTACATCACAATCACATGCATTTACTCATGATAAGGGGGGAAAAAAAAATATGTAGAAGCATACATATGGGTGTGAGGATAAAACTGTTAATGTACTATCAAGTGTGTGGGAACAATGCAGTGATGTGCGTGTGTGTGTGTGTGTGTGTGTGTGTGTGTGTGTGTGTGTGTGTGTGTGTGTGTGTGTATAGCCTTGGGCACCCAGGACTGTCGTAAGTACTCACACACGGTAGGACACAGCCTGCATCAATAGGTAATGAGAGGATTAAACGACCACAGCCGCAATCATGAGACTGCACTAACAAACCACAAACCATAATCATTAGACCGCACTAAATGACACCACAAACCATCAACATATGACTGCACTAAATGACAATGAACAAAAAATCGTAATCATAACACTGCACTAAACAATACCAATAAACCACAAACCGTAATTATCTATCTATCTATTGCCAGACGCCATAATCCCGTAAGGGGTGGCCATTTGACTGAGTTATTTGTTTTACAGGGAGGGACACTAACCCTCCACCAACCCACTTGCTGACACATAGGGAGCACGTATGGTTTGGTTATATGGTTACCACCCAGCATTGTAAATGGTTTCTTAGCTTACAGGAAACCATTTGGCTTGTCACTCAATGTAAAGCCACCTGTAATGGAAAGAAACGCAATAAGAAGAGACAGGAAAGATGGGAGAAATAGGAAGAGAGGAGGGCAGGCACAGAAAAAGAATGATAAAGGCTAAGGAAGAAGTAAGTAGCACTACATCAAGTGAGTGGATGATGGTTGCCACCACCTACCACTTATGAAACCACTAAACACCAAAAACCTTAATTATTAGACTGCACTCAGGGCTCTTGCTTGGCGAGTCACAGCTCACAAATGCGAGTATTTGTTCCCTTCAGGAAACAAATTTTACATGCAAGTCACCTTTTGGCGAGGAGAAAATACATCCCCTTTAAAACCCAGCAAACTACAAAATAAGAAAATCTCACTTAAATGAACAAAAAGGCACTTTGTGATCGATCATTAAGTCTTTCCTTGTTGCCATTGTGAATGTTTAAAAACAGAGCGATAATCAACAATATACACCAGCAACAAACCCCAATACAGTATGACCTCACTACAACGGACTTCTGTACATTGGAAGTCTCTTTTTCGGAGTCAGGGAGCCGACCGGAATTATTTCTTATATATCAGGAAAACTCCGAAAAACCTAGAAGCATTCTGGACTGCCTAACCTCACAGGTGGGTGGCCATACTGTCCACGTGGTTTGTGTGTTCGTGTGTTGGTTGGTGGTGGGCAGGCAGGGTAGTTATTGTTCTAAGTGGACAGTACAGTATTTGAAAAGTGTTTATAAGTAAGTTATACCCACAATGTTCTTTCTAAATGCTCAAAAATTAGAAAAGGGGTCTGCATTAATATTAAGACATCAAGCTTTAATCACACGGCAAGCGGTGTGTGTGTGTGTGTGTGTGTGTGTGTGTGTGTGAGATCGTGCTTCGGTTCGTGGTGGGCTGGTGGCGTAACTGTTCTTCCTCCACGTCATTTCCCCCCAACATCATTTTCCCAAGTCCCATACTGCTCGACGGTGACCAGTGATAAGTGAAATATACAGACAGAGTGATCGTATTTGTTTGTAAGATTGTAAAAATTAAGGTGTATAATGTGTACAGTANTTGGTTGGTGGTGGGCTGGCAGCGTAGCTATTGTTCTAAGTGTACAGTACAGTATTTGAAGTGTTTATAATTAAGTTATACCCACAATGTCCTTTCTAAATGCTCAAAAATTAGAAAAGGGGTCTGCATTAATATTAAGACATCAAGCTTTAATCACACGGCAAGCGGTGTGTGTGTGTGTGTGTGTGTGTGTGTGTGTGTGTGTGAGATCGTGCTTCGGTTCGTGGTGGGCTGGTGGCGTAACTGTTCTTCCTCCACGTCATTTCCCCCCAACATCATTTTCCCAAGTCCCATACTGCTCGACGGTGACCAGTGATAAGTGAAATATACAGACAACTGGGACAATGATTCACTGTTCCTTGATGATGACCCTGAAGATAATGGGAAATGAATTTGAAGGATTTGCTCTGAAGGATCCTTCATCAGGTGAGCCAAGTGAGCCTGCATGGTTACGTAAGAAACTTTTTTTTTTATTACTTATGAGTTTTATTGTGTCCAAGCCTTGCTTGAATTTTGCTGTCATGCAATAAATTATTTATAGTGGAATTTAAGAAAAAATAAGAGGCAAATGAGATATTACCACGAGTCAAAATGAAGTGGTGGAGGTGAAGCAGGATGGTGGCCATGATGCTTTTAATAAGCGATAATATCTTTTGTGTTATATATATAATATCTTTTTGTGTTATATATGGCCTAGACCAGGGCTCCTACTGTTCTGGTGGGGCAACAGGACAGGATGGACACTGCTGAGGGGTGTTATGAACTATGTATTCTGTCATCAGCAATTAATAAAATACACTACACCAAACTGGCCTATTTCTCACAGTCTACTTTTTACACATCAGGAGGCCCTACATTAATTCAAGAAAACTTGGATCACCATATAACCAAACAATACTGTAATTCTGTGGAGTCTACTATAATGACCGTTAACGGATGTGACATTACTACACGTACGCCGAGTGAAAAATGGTTTGCTGTAATTCAAGGAACCATTTATAACTGGTAACCATAAAGCCAAATAACTGGTGTGGGTGACTGTTATGATGCCCATTAACTATGTGAAAAATGTGGTGTCCACCTAGGAACCACTATAACTGGCACTCTCAGCCACATTAGAGTACTGGTTCACTGCACAAGACAACCCAGCAGGGCCAGCTGCTTGCTTTCAGTTGACGGGTCTGCCCGAGACAGTGCTGGCTATTACAGTAATCCCTCTAATATTCGGACGTCCAATACTCGGATATACTCATTAATCGGATATTCTGGGCTGCCCAACCCCCAAAATGCCAAAAAAATTAGGAAAAAAATCGAAAAATTTTCGATTTTTTGGGACCGCGTCAGTCTGAATTTCCCGCCCGCGCCAATCGGGTATGTCTACACTCGTGGCGTCTGTCTGTCGGTTGCCATTACCCACTCTGTTACTGACTCATGAACATCTCTGACAATGGTGGCCATATTGATTGCTTTTGTGGTGATACCCTACCTCCTACAGTGCTTGATACTGCTCTTCACCTTCTTCATCATGTGTGTGATGATGGAATTTACTGTTAAGTACAGTGCAGTGAAGTGATGCGATTCCAGTTATTAAAAAAAAAAACGTTGTGTAAAGTGTTGGTGATAAGTGCTGGTGATTCTCAACTGGAAAGGTGTGTCAGGTGCAAGGTCTTCCTGTCAGAGTCTGAGATGATAGAGTGGGTTATTACATCAGAGGGCACCTTCTTGTTTGTAAGTACCCTAACTTCATGCCTAACCTGTTTTCATCATGCTGTAAATGTGTTAAAAGATTACCAAAAATGTTCATCATAATTTCCTGCTTGCAATTAAATTTTCCCATGCATGGTTCTTAAGTAAAACAGCTAGAAAAAAGGGGGAAGATGTGAATTTCATGTCCGGTCCTAACCTAACCTAACCTATGGTTACCATAAAGATTTTCATGCCTAACCTGTTTTCATCAGTCTGTTAATGTGTTAAGAAATGACCCTAAATGTTAATCATAATTTCCTGCTTGCAATTTAATTTTTCCATGCATGGTTCTTAAGTAAAACAGCTAGAAAAAAGGTGGAAGATGTGAATTTCATGTCCAGTCCTAACCTAACCTAACCTATGGTTACCATAAAGATTTTCATGCCTAACCTGTTTTCATCAGGCTGCTAATGTGTTAAGAAATTACCCTAAAAGTTAATCATAATTTCCTGCTTGTAATTTAATTTTTCCATGCATGGTTCTTAAGTAAAACAGCTAGAAAAAAGGTGGAAGATGTGAATTTCATGTCCGGTCCTAACCTAACCTAACCTATGGTTACCATAAAGATTTTCATGCCTAACCTGTTTTCATCAGGCTGTTAATGTGTTAAGAAATTACCCTAAATGTTAATCATAATTTCCTGCTTGCAGTTTAATTCTTCCATGCATGGTTCTTAAGTAAAACAGCTAGAAAAAAGGTGGAAGATGTGAATTTCATGTCCAGTCCTAACCTAACCTAACCTGTGGTTACCATAAAGATTTTCATGCCTAACCTGTTTTCATCATGCTGTACATGTGTTAAAAAATTACCCTAAATGTTAATCATAATTTCCTGCTTGCTATTTAATTTTTCCATGCATGGTTTTTAAGTAAAACAGCTGGAAAAAAAGTTGAAGCAGTGATTTTCATGTCCGGTCCTAACCTAACCAAACATTGTGTTAATCATAATTTCCTGCTTTTAATTTAATTCTTCCATGCATGGTTATTAAGTGCACCAGCTATGAAAAAGGTTGAAGCAGTGAATTTCATGTCCGGTCATAACCTAACCTAACCATTTTTCTGGTAGCAATTAACATCATTTAATGTATTTGATGCTTTGTATCCAATAATTTAGTGCATTAATTGTGAGAAAAGATGATTTCCATGTCCGATACTTACTTATACTATGCTGGCAAGTTCTGAGCTCCTATGACTCACTCACCTTTAAATCATAATTTTTTTGGTTAATATTCAATAAATTCATGCTATGTGTGCATTATTTATGTGAAAAGGGACCTAAATAAGTGCTATACATGTCCACTAGGGAGGTAGGAAGGTAGTTTTCTGATTTAGGTTAGGTTAGGTTAGGGTCATGAAAAACCAGTGCTGGAGCTTCAGGACCAATATCCGGACAAAACCAATATTCGAACATGCCTTTGGCTCTATTAAAACGGATATTGGAGGGATTATTGTATTTAGGTATGGCTGGGCAAGTCTCAACCACTGATAGTGATCTCAAGCTTTTAAGAGAAGAAATGTTTCCTAAGTAACCGTAAATGAACTCTGGGATAACAGACTGAATAGGATGGCTGCCTGAGATAGCAGTGTGGAGAGCCACCACTAGGTCGCAAAGGCCAATGCATGCAAGCAGGTTGATATCAAAGTACTTTACGATGTTTGCTGATGGGATTACTGAACTGCTATGGCCCTGATGCTTTCATTTCACTATAAAACCTTCTCAAACTGGTTTCAATACCCATTTGGAAAAAAAATAAATATGTACACTGCACAATTTCAAAACTATAGACTTTTTTTTTTTTTTTTTGAAGAAGGAACCAAAGGCCACAGGTCTGCATACTGTTCCTTCCAAGAAAAAGCAAAAACAATACAAAAGAGAGCCAAATTCAAGATCCGTTCATTTCAAGATGCCTGGACACACTATTTGAAAGACTGGAGATCATAGGAAGTAGGAAATAGACATAGGAAGACAGTTTCAGAGTTGACCAGTTGCATAAATGAAGGACTGGGAGTAACGGTTAACTCTTGCATTAAAGAGTTGGACAGAATAAGGATGAGAGTTTGTTGCTAGACGGGTACTACGTGCCCGTCGTAGAGGTGGAGGGATGCAAGCAGACAGTTCAGAGGAACAGTCATAATACCTATCTGCAGTACCTGTTGTCCACTATACAAATGCAATAACTGAATCATTCCCAACCCAACATACTGAATTATTCCTTTTCTTTTTATTTCTGAATTATTCCTAGCCCACTTATTCCCCTATCCACTGATGAGTATAGAGAAATAATGACACTTTCTGAAGACATTACTTAACCCCTCAGCCCAAGACAATGCAAGCTGAATAAAAAATGTAAAATTATAAACAGAATACAAGGTGACATTCAGAGGGCAGAAGTTTGTGCCTAAGTAAGATCTGGCATTACCAACTATTATTGACAAATTCCCAGGCTGAAGGGCTGTACCAATATCTTAAACCAACTGAACATTCCATTATTGACACACTGCTCTCAAAAAGCTGTTATATTTGTGTGTGTGTGTGTGTGTGTGTGTGTGTGTATGTGTGTGTGTATGTGTGTGTGTATGTGTGTGTGTGTGTGTGTATGCGTGTGTGTGTATGCGTGTGTGTATGCGTGTGTGTGTATGCGTGTGTGTGTTTTGGGGAGGGGAGGAGGGGAATTTGAAGGTAAATTATTCATCCAGTGGGTGCAGACCTTTCACAAAGCCAACCATACTCCAGTTCATCATTTTAAGTTCACATACAATATTCAATGACCAATCTGCCCCTCCTCCTTCATTTCCTTTTAGTCACCAATGGTTTCCTGTAACCCAGTGCAATGCTGGGTGGCAACCATATAACCAAATAACACTTACAATGCTGGGTGGTAACCATACAACCAAACCACTACAATGCTGGGTGGTAACCATATAACCACACCACACGCCTACCACAGTGCACCCGTTAACTGGCTGGAGACAAATGTGGCATCCACCCAGACACCAAATCACACTTTCCTAGTCCCTTGCTGTCGTGGGGCACAGTTAACTGCAAGGAAACACCAGTACACTGCATGGGAAACCCCTGCAGGGGTTCTTGCTTGCCTGTGGTTGGCAGGTCTACTCAACCAGGTAGACTAGAGCAGATAAACCACCAGTGTATAGACTAGAGCAGATAAACCACCAGTGTACAGGACATGAGGTGTTTTTACAAGTACAGAGTAACTTGATTCTTTTATAAAGCATATATGCAATTATTTCATAAAGGAACTATGGAATGATCTGATTCTTTTATAATTCTGATGGATACGAAGGTTTGACACATTACATTAACTTCACTTAAAGGTTTTGGGATGACAAGGCTCCCTTTTAAAGCAATGTGTCAATTACGGTTAAAAGGAAGTTGGTCTTGCCTTAAAACGTTGACTTCCAATGAGCTGGCGTCAGGTACATCAAGCTATTTCATGCTCGTTGTCCACTCCTTTGCTCCTCGTTCAACTTCCGAGAACTTCATTACTGCAACCATCTTCAGTTTCTCCATATCTTGTCATATCCTGAAAGAAAATATATAAAAATTAGTATCAAGCCATTTACACAATACTACCAATAACACTACACTCTTCAATCAAACTTGGGCCAGATTTTCATTATTTTGCAGCTAATTTTCTTATTTCAGTGGCAAAAAAGACAATACTACTGCTCTACATCCTTTCCGCATGTTTATTTCAGTGCAAGTTTGTCAAAAGTCTAGTGAATATGTTCCTAGCACATCTTCCTAAGCTACTGCATCTTTCTTACCTACCTTAATTTATCTTAACTTGACCCCAAGTGTCAAAACCTGAATTAAAATCTGGCAGGGATACAGGACTGAATAGGGGGAATGCCAAAGATCGAGCAGTGTGGAAAGTTGCCATTACGTGACCAAAGCCAATGCATACAAGCATGATGAAGCCATTATAAGATACAATCGGGTGATACTACACGAACAGCAGCATGAAAACAATTAACGCAAGGATTTATAGCATGAAAACGATTAACGCAAGGATTTATAAACACTTTGCTGTCAAGTTATATAACAGTGAACACCATCCACTTCTCCAAGGACAATTTTGATACTTCTCAACCACTGCCTACTAGAAGCCAAGCTATAATGGGGCCTTGAGGTCATATGCATGGGACCTTAAGTCATCATAGTTAAGTATACCAAGTAAGGTGGCTCTAGCTTTAATCCTTCATGGTATGACATACGGAGTATCTAGACAAGTTTTAATTTTCAACCCCAGGCTGTCTCAGAATAATGATCAATTGTAATGCTTTAAGGCTATACTGGACTAAAATTTCAGCTGGGTAAGACTACTGCAATGTGGTTCCCGAGACAGCACAGCCGATTATTTTATGGTCCACAATATCTGGCTGATGTACCCTATTTGGCTCTTGGCCAAATAGCCTTTAAAATATCCCACTTATAAAAGAAGTAACACCAACAAGAATCATAACCACAACCTCCTGGAGAACACCTCCCAATCATCATCACTACCAAAACCAGAATCACCCCAGCTGGCCACAGACACACTTACACTAATTATAAGAGAGCCAACTGGGAGGCCTTCACAACTGAAACAGAACAACACTTTGAAACATTAAACAGTACATCCATCACAAACAACAACACCGCTGTGCACACTTTCAATACAATTATACAAAATGCTGACAAAAGACACATCCCCAGAGGCAACAGAAAAAGACTACTACTATCTATCTATCTACTGCCAGACGCCATAATCCCGTAAAGGGTGGCCATTTGACTTTGAGTTATTTGTTTTACAGGGAGGGGCACTAACCCTCCACCAACCCACTTGTTAACACGTAGGGAGCACGTATGGTTTGGTTATATGGTTACCACCCAGCGTTGTAAATGGTTTCTTGGCTTACAGAAAACCATTTGGCTTGTCACTCAATGTAAAGCCACCTGTAAAAGAAAGAAAAGCAATAAGAAGTGACAGGAAAGATAGGAAAAATAGGAAGAGAGGAGGGCAGGCACAGAAAAAGAATGATAAAGGCTAAGGAAGAAGTAGGCAGCACTACATCAAGTGAGTGGATGATGGTCGCCACCACCTACCACTAACAGAAAAAGACACAACCCCAATTTCACACCAGAAATTCAAGGCCTCATCAGACAACAGGACACACTATGACACTCCACAACACCCCATACACATGACACCATACAACAAATACACGAACTCAACACTCAGATAAACAATAAAATATCAGAACAGCAAACACTAAATCGGAATAAGTACCTCCAAACACTTGATCACAAAACAAACACCAGCAAACTCTACAAAACACTAAACAGCATCACTCTCTCCAACAGCAACACTACACAATCACACACTGCCATCACAACAACAACAGACACCATTCCTTCAAACAAACAACAAGCAATCTCATCAATCACTTTTCACAAGTCAGCCATCTAAACCCTCATCGTGACGACCGACGTAAGAGACAGTTCCCCACAGACCCAGGCTTCGTACCTTTCATTTACAACCAGACGAAGCACATCACCAGCAACCTCAAGCACTCATCTGCCTGTGGACCACACAACATAAGCAACATACACCTTAAACACATCACCAACCAACATATCAAACTACAGCTACTCACACAACATAATACCCAACATCTGGAAGCATGGCATTATCATCACTATCCCCAAACCCAACAAAGACCCCACATTACCTTCCTCACACCGCCCCATCACACTCCTCTGCACCTCCTCCAAAGTCACTGAAAGACTGGTACTACAACTAGTTACACCTCACACCCCCCTAGCCCCGTCACAACATGGTTTTAGGCCACTACACTCCACAAACACTCTTCTTACAGACCTCACACAGAGTTTTTGATGGCATGAATTCAGCTAGGCCACCACACAGAACACTCCTTGTCACACTAGACATTAGTAAAGCTTTTGATTCCATCCCCCGCCACAACCTCAAACAAAATATTCAACACAAACATGCACAATAACACAAAGAGACAGCTGGCAAACTACTTAGCAGGGAGATATGCACATGTAACTTTTGCTGGTCAGTCCTCGAACATCAGAAACTTCACAAATGGTGTCCCCCCAAGGATCTCTCCTACTCTCTTCAACCTATACATGCTTTACATACCCACACACCACAGATACACTTAGCTTCCTATGCAGACGACATAACACTTACATGCACACGCCAAAATACAAACACAGCCACACAAATCCTCCAACCTTACCTCAACACACTACATGAATTGTTCACCACAAACAGACTCAAAATAGCCCCAGCCAAATCTACAGTGACCCTTCTCACAAACTGGACAGCAGAACACAGTCACTTTCCATACCTCACCATAGACAACACTCCCCTACCACACACACACAAACTCAAAATACTTGGTGTAACATACAGTACATCGTTCGTTCGTTTCGTTTTTGAAGGCTGCAACATGCTTGCATGCGTCGGCCTTTTTGGATTGGAGCGTGTAGCATTTTATGACCGGATGCCCTTCCTGATGTCTACCAATGACCCTTGGGGTGGATTCGATCCTCCGACCCTACGGCCAAAGCGGAGCGCTCTAACCCACTGAGGCACGGCTGCTACATCAATGTCATTTAAACAACACATCACAAACATCAAAAATAAATTAACACCTCGACTCAATGCCTTGAAGTCACTTGCCCATACAACATTTGGACACAACAAAGAAACCACCACCACAGTATACAAACAATATATATGTTCAGTGATGAATTATGCAAGCCCTGCTTGGGCTCCTAACCTCACTAAAACACTACAACACCCTACACACCATACAAAACAAGGCCCTGAAAATAATCACAGGCTGCACAGCTACTACACCTACACACCACCTACACCAAGAAATCAAAGTCCTCAAAGTCAAGGATCATCTAGACATGAGAGGCACCCAAATTCTTGCTGCAGCCTCCATAAACCCACAACATCCACTACACTACATGGCAGCACACCCACACACACCAAGGAACATCAAAACAACACCCAGCACATGATTAACACAAATACTGTCATCTCTTCCCCCCTGCCCACCTCAGACCAGCTTCCAGAAGCATATTCATACTCAGATCACTCGCCGATCCATTCAGTCACTCAAGGGCAACACACAGCTGCATGCACGGCCTCCTGATATCCACCCTTCTGAATCCTATCAGGCAGGCTGAGATGTGGGCATCATCCAGCCCTCTTGAGTTATCAGAAGAGGCTGAATGACTCCATCGCTGATGCCTGTCCAGGATGTAACAGCACCCCATACTATTAAGCACATCATGGAAGACTGCATTGCACACAATCACCTACGCCAACAACACAACATACACTCCTTGAGAGCTCTGTGGGAAAGCCCGGTCTCTGCCATGGCCTTCCTTATGGACTCGGGGCTGTTCGGCCAGACTGCCTAGGGAACAACCACTACTACTACTACACTTCTGACAGGGATGTGAGAAGATTTAATAACTAGGCAACAGGATACAAAGGGAAATTAATGGACACAAAATCCCTTAACTGATGTGTTAAAAACTGAACAAAATGGTCTGGTGAAAGCAAGTATACACAAAGCTATACCCTTTTCACTCTAACTTGGCCTAAAACCGACATCTCTCCATCCTAA
>JAGKTI010026933.1:0-13418 GCA_018397915.1 Birgus latro | reverse complement strand
TTTCTACTGGGATAATAATGTTTCGATGACATCAGACCATTTTTTACTTTATGTAAATGTTTTCACCTATTTACATTCCTTACGATGATATTTAGCGTAATGGGAACGCATATTCACGTAGCAAGCACACTCGCTACGACTAGTGTTTCAACTTAGAGTGAGTTTCTCCACTTACAGTATACTTTTCCACTAGCATTACACCCGTTTCCACTTTATACAACTCTTACCACATATTATCAGGCCTTATTATTACACTGAGCGTCTGAATATTGCAGCTTTGCCTACGGAGCACACTTGCTAGGAATGTTTAGACTTTGAATCTATTTCTCCACTTACATAATATTTGTCCACTAACATTACACCCGTTTACACTTTATACAACTGTTTTTACATATTTACAGGCCTCATTATTACACTGAGCATCTGAATGTCGCATATTTACAAGAGATAGAGCATCATATCACAATCACACCATATCAAAAATGAACCAAGGTGTGATACTCCTTAAAGCAAGGGTGAATACACAACCCGACATAGCACTCAACACACTCATATCTGGTGTCTTTTCTCTGAGTCCTTGGTCTCAGTTTTGAGTTACTGCACACATGACACCTGCATTGGGGCCTAGATCTGTTGGGCCAGGGAGGGATAGGTGTGGCAAAGTGGTGTGCGGGTATCCTCAGGGGAGTTTCTGCGGCAGCGGCGGTGCGGGGGCGATGTTGGGGCCTTTCAACAGCATATTGGACAATTATCTCCCGAGACAGCTCCCTCATAAACCCTTCAAAGGCCTCCTGAACTCCCATTGTCATGGCGTGGAGGTGGTGGCAGTTCAGGGCTGTGATGTCGAGCAGGTGGAAGAAGAGCTTTCTGTACCACTTCATCGTGGTCCTGGCACACTCCACACTGTGTCGCACCGCTGCCTAGGTGTCGATATGATATTTATCTCGGGAATATTATCCTCCCGTATTTAATACTGATGGTAGCATGGAATCGCCCCGACACCGGCAACGCGCGACTTGTGGCTTCACTACACGCCACTACACACATGTACTTAGAACTGGGAACTGGAAGAAGTGAAAGAATGATATGGCTTTTCTAGGCTTTAATTACAAAAAATTAGTTGTACAATATTTACAATTAACTCTGAGGTATTTCCCACCTCATTTCATTTCATATAAAATTCCGTGCTTGAAAAACCGCACAAAACATCTACACTCAATTCACTTTATTACTAACACTATATTAATAAATCAAAGCCCTTATAAAAGTTCTATGCTTAAAAGCATTTTATATATATAATCCCATAATAATTTCCAGTCCTGTCACAACAAAGCACTCTCTTTAATCACTCATATATATATATAAAGTTACACTATTACCTTAATACAGGAAAAACACATTTAAATATGTAAAGTCCTCTCTCCTTCCGTTTCTAACTAGGAGTCCTTTTTCCCAGTCCCAGACGACAGACAAATATAATAGCACTGTTCACCGGTTGTACCCGCAGTTACAACAAGCATGTACTTTTAACTTACTATTACTAAAAGTGCTTTCATGCTGCCCCTTGGAACTTTTACTCTCGGCTACACAGAGACGTCCCTTGCGATGTGTCTCCCGCTCCAGGCCACGTCAAGCTGCGTCCTGTCATCACGATGTCCACCAGAGCTCTGCTCTATCCTCCAGTCTCAAATGAGGTCCGTACCCCTTTCTGGCTTCAAGGGTTGCCGATGTTCACCAGCAGGTCACATGGTTGCGAGGTGGGTGATGGCCTCACCCACTCATCCACCGCCCTCATCCACATATCACCCGCTTCATCCACCGTAGAGGCCCTATCAGACTCGCCGCGTCAGCTCGGTTCCCACACCGCAAAATCCCGTAGTCAGCTCGCTCTCTCACGGTCTGAACTGCCTAGCCAGCACTTTTCCTGTATAAACAACTTGACCAACACCATCATTACTCCTTCTCTCTATCTCTCCCTCCTCCTTCCTCCATTCATTTCTTCCTCTCAACCTCCCTTCCTTATTCCACCTCCCTACATTGCCCACAGCTGTACACAGAATCCATCGAATCTCTACTCTTTCTCCCCTGTCCGTGTTTCACTCTAAACTCACGCCCAGCAGGTGTATTTGCTCCCACACCTGCAACAGCTGCATGTCTGCTTACACCTGCCTGAGGGGATGCTTGTCGGCTTCCCGACAACTGGAATTCATGGAGTCAGACTGGTCCATCTGCCTCATGTTTGTTTTGTAGTCAAGGACACACTCCGGTTTCCAAATGTGATGCCTCCTCTCGCTGCGGTAATCCACGGAGTCTGTGCAGTGCATCAAGGGGCGGTGAACCATGGGCAAGAGACAAACTTTTCTGTTATGATTCCACACTGTTGCAAGGATGTTGTTTGCCTTGAGGAAGACAAACTCATTCTTGTCCAGTTTCTGCCCAACCTTGACCATGGTCCAACGGTTTACCTTGACGGTGCCACAGACTCCGGTGTCGAGCAGGTGTAGATAGTGAGCGAGAAGGGGGCAAGTGTACCAGTTATCTAAGTACAGCATGTGACCACGATGAAGGTACTCTTCTATCACAGTCTTTACCTCGGCCCCAGAGAGTCCAATATTCCGATCTTCTATTAAGTCTGTCTGTGCACCAGTGTACAAGACTATGTCTTGCACACATCCAGTCCTATAATCACACGTAACAAAGATCTTGAAACCAAAACCATGTCTTTTGCTGGGTATGTACTGTTGAAAAGAAATATTGCCTCTCCACAACACGAGACTCTCGTCTATGACAAAGTCTCTATAAGGATAGAGGGATGAGCGGAACGTGTCTCGTAGGTGATCAAATACCAGCCTAATTCTCATCATTCTATCCGTATTATTTTCATTTGCAGGATCGTTTGCATTGTAAAATTGGAGGCGGCTGAGAATTTGCTGAAATCGATTATGGTTCATTACCCTGCCAAAGAAAGGTGTGTTGATGACAGGGTCTGTAGTCCAGTACAATGGAATTTGTCTTTTCCATACAAAACCCATCAAAAGAACTAAGGCTAAAAATATGAACATCTCTGCTAGGGAGACAAGGTAATCATACATGAGTGAGTTCCTGCTCCTCATGCCCTGGTGTTCACTCTCACGGCACTGGCTGCTTGCAAATATGTTTATTTGCTCCACTATGCGCCCCACAAATTCCTCCCCAGAGAACAGGTGGAAGAAATCCAGCCTGGTGGAGCCTGGGTAGATTCCCAGAGCAGTGCAGCCAGACCGCCACTCCTTAGTGAAGGGGTGAATGATGGGAGTAAAATCACTCCCAACTTCCCAGTTCCACCTCACATTGGTGTCGCCCCCATCATTCCCATCGTCACCTTCGTCGGGGTGGGGAGATGCTGGTGGGGGAGGTTGGGGAGGTGGAGAGTGGTGGACTTCCCCACTCGCGCTCCTCTTCCCTCAGCTCTTACCCTTCCCCTTTCCCTTCCCCTTTCGGCCTTGTGAAACATTTGGGGCCTGTGAGGAGGAAGTTTGGGAATATTGGGGAGCCTAAGACCTGCTGGAGAGGGGCTCCTCCTTGCCTCCCCACTCCCTCACCGCACCACGAGAGCCGCCAAGCTCCCTCGCTGCCCCGCGTGAGCCACTCCGCTCCCTCACAGCACCACATGAACGCGATGACTCACTCCCGCCACTCTCCCTTTCAGTACTAATTCCCACCACAACATTTTCCCCTTCACTTTCCACTCCCACCGCCACGCCACTTCCGCCGCCCCCATACAAAACACTAGGCCCATACCTTATTTTCTGATGTGCTGTTCCCTCAGGTCCACGATACGCGATATGCTCATGGCCGTACCACGTGGCAGTGTAATGAGAGAAAATTTTGAGTTCCCTTTAAAATGAAGTTAAATCTATATCACACCACTTAAGCTGCCAGTGTAGGGACTGAAAAATTTTAGGTTCACCCTCCGAAAGAATATTCCATCGCTGTAACACCAGTGTAACAATATAATTTTTGATACTACGTTATAAAGAGGAAAATCTATATTTATCACTCCGCATATGACAACCAGTGTCTGGGCGGTACTTAGGCTGAATGTATTTAATTCGGTGTTTTCTGTTTACTGCCAGAGTAGATATCCTAGGGATGTTAAGAAGGCCTCATTAATTTGATTAACACCAAGAAGAAACACCAACAGATAATGATTGTAATAATTTGGTACACTGCCACCACCCAGCGGTTGCTGGGGGAAAAAAAAGAAAAAAAAGTATTAAGATTTTAGTCCCGTACGATGGAAGAGGGGACAAAGAGGCCTATGGCAGTAACAGGGTAGCGTTAGTATAATATATGAGAGCGTGGATTTTATAGATGAAACATGCCTTGCGGGCCACATGATCTCATGTATTACTTCCCAGAGGATTTATACCAAACACATTCGAAAAGTATACCTATCTATATTACTAACCTTAATTTACATAGAATGAATAGAACTATGAATAGAAATTAGATCTGAAGCATAGTAATGCATTAGCCTCCGAAACCACCAGGAAAAATAAATCTGAGAGAATGGAAGCTCTCTTCTCCACAGAGTATAAATCACCTGACTCACATTTCACAGTACAAAGAAATTATTCAAGAGTATACCACTACAGCAGTACCTTGGGCTTTACATCCAACAAGATGTTGATTAATCTGCTCACAAACGAACTACTCTCCCGATACAAAATACACGTACATAAAGAATTCACTCAACTCGACTGTGATATGGAAAATTACAACAGGAGAAACTCACATGAACCACGGTCTCAGAAGGACTCGTAGTGTTACCCAGTTTACAACGTGTTACACAGTTTACTCTACTTTTAAAGAAATCAAGCCTATTTTACATGGGTTTGCACCACATAACATATCTAGGTAAATAATCATAAGCCCAAGAATAATACAATTTGTAGACTCAGCGCTTGCAGTACTTGGCTTGATGAAGTAATACAACACTCCGCTTCTCACTCACTTATAACGAAAATATTACACTTCATGAATAAAAGGCTTACTAAGTGGACCATACAACTTTAATGACACCGTGAATTTAATGAGACTAAGTGGAAACGTGTAAGGGCTTTGGCACTAGAGACTGCGACACACGGCGCACTGGATGGGCAGACTCCGTGATGCCACACCATATCTGTGGATCGTCCATCCTCCATGAGGCTCAACTCAGAAGTCATATAATAGCATTGGAAAATATTATCAGACAACTTACTTTATATATAGTTAGAATGTCAACTAATTATGGTGACGTATGGGGGAGAAATACCGTGAATTACTCGGGACCATTACCTGCGGAGTTCCACCCTCCATGAGGTTCAACTCAGAAGTGACGCTCCGTGGGAAGGACGCGCCAGCAAAAACCCGCGACGTTCTTACTCCCGTTCTGACTTCGACCAATTACTCTACAGTCAACTTGTTATACCATCATCCAAGAATTTAGCAACAAGGAGTTTACACAGTCCTCTACTTATACAAAATGACTTATGATGATTTAAATTTTGTGGCAATAACATAGGTCTAACGATTTAAAACGATGCCCAAAGTCACGCATTGACATAATTTCTCTTTGTTTCGCGTTGGCACTGGCCTACGTGATCTGGTGTCTGCGTAAAATAAATTAATTTCGCGGCTAACAATGACAATAATCAATAATCAGACTTTACCTAAGTTCCTAGACATTATTATTTAGTACAACAAGATGATAAACACAAACTCAACTACTAAATTCTGAATTCCAGGTGTAAATATGACTCATCGCTAATTTTAATCTCGAATTAACTTTCTTTGCCTCTTTATCGAAACCAGACACGAATTTGCGTGACCAACTCGCTCCACACGGTACACATATTAACACTAATACTCCCCTACTACACTTTATCTAAAATCAAGCCCAAAAATGAATTACAAGGTCCACTTCCCATACGTTACATCATCTTAACAGGGTCCAGAATTATTCTTACATCATACATAACCTAACGTAATTTACATACATTTTATACTTACACTATACTTATAATAACTTATATTACCCTTATACCACTTATATTATACTTAAGAATTTTGGCATTACAGCAGCACGTCCCACGGCTCCATCCTCGTCCTCGTCCTCGTCCTCGTCCTTATCCTTGCTTTTGCCCTCCATTTCTCATAGGGGCTGGAGAGAGGTGTATGCACGTTGTGTGGGTGCAGGCTGGCCCTCTCTAGTAGCCCAATATGTAAAATAGCGGCGCTTCCTCAGGGATGCGACCTCATCACTGCAGCTACTCTCCTTCTCTGGCTGCACATAATCCTTGTCAACAACATCATCATCCAGTGGGGAATCACTGTCGCCCGTGAAGGCGTCCAGGGCGGCTTGGATATCCTCCTCAAAGAGACCTTGGCATGCCATGTCTGACATGGGTCACTGCTAACAGGTGAGTGACCAAGACGAGAGTGAGTGCAGGTCACGTGGGGTCGCCGAGTGTCCCTGCATAGTGGCAGGTAGGGGAAGGTCTCCCACGCCTACGTACCAAAAATCAAGCACAAGATTTGAAAATTGTGCAAATTATGGACCTTGCAATTGCATGATGTATGGGTACGTCGTCGGGTGCCACAATGACAAAACGTTGCGACGTATCCGTACGTCGTCGGTTCACCTCGGGTTAACCTGATTCTTTCTTCACTGTGGGTACTATGGCATTCTCAGCCAGTATACTACAATGGAATTGTCGAGGACTGCATGGTAATTGGGAGGAGCTGTGGACCCTCCTTACTTATTCCCCTATGTGCATGTGTTTCCAGGAAACTCTTGTAGGGTTTTGCCATTCCTCATGCACCACCTGGGTACAATACATTTTACTCAGCCCCAATCCAGGGTCCTGTTGGATGTGGTGCTGTTTTGGTGAGGGCTGACATCCCTCAATGGCCAGCCCACCTCCAGTCTGACCTCCAGTGTGTTCCTCTGCAGTTGTATGGCCACCGCTTGTAAAGTTTGTTCCATTTATTTACCACCTAACACAGCAGTCTGTAGAATGGACCTTGAAAACCTTCTTGGTAAGTTTCCTACACCCTTTCTTTTTCTTGGGGGACTTTAATGGCGTCCACCCTTTATGGGGTGACTGTCTTGTTAACCAACATGGGAGTTTGTTGGCATCCTTATTGGAGGATGAGTATCTTGCCCTGCTCAATACTGGGGCGTTTACACATTTTCACTCCGAAACGGGTTCATTTACTGCAATTGACCTCTCTGTCTGCTCCTCTGACTGTGTCCTGGACTTTACCTGG
Source organism: Birgus latro (assembly GCA_018397915.1). NCBI lineage: Eukaryota > Metazoa > Arthropoda > Malacostraca > Decapoda > Coenobitidae > Birgus > Birgus latro. The sequence goes on along the minus strand of JAGKTI010026933.1, from coordinate 6,122 downwards.
GAGGTTATGGAGGATCTACATCGAAGTGATTACTTTCCCATCTTCCTTACAGCAGCAGTATCTAGTCCCTGTTCCCATCTACCGAGGTGGAAATTGGATAAGCCAGACTGGTCCCTATTCTCTTCTCTGATTTCTGTTGATCTCTCAGTTGAAGACTTTCTTCACATTGATGATGCTGTTTTGTTCTTCACTTCAGTTCTATATTCTGCTGCCCTTCATGCTATTCCTAAAACCTCTGGCACATATCGCTATCGACCTGTCCCATGGTGGAATGAGGATTGCAGTGTTGCTCTATGTGATAAGAAGTTACCTTTCTCCCATTATCGTACATGCAAGACAGAGCATTATCTTGTCAAGCTCAAAAGGACATGGGCTAAGGCTCTTCGGGTACTGAAACACGCTAGGCAGGACTCTTAGATGGCTTAAGTGCCATCTGTAAACTCAAAGACACCAGTATCTGAGTTTAGGAAAAGGATGCTAAAGATCTCAGGAAAATTCACTCAAAGCAGGTTCCCCCTGCTGATGTCTAATAGTGAGTCTGTTGGTGACCCTGCAGCTGTGGCCGATATAAGCCGATATATTTGCATTGGCCTTTGCGGCTGTCAGTCACAGAGATACTAGCTAACCAGTTTTTGCCAGACAACGGGAGGTAGAGGAGGTAAGGGTGCTAGACTTCCGTTCAGGGAATGTGGAGTCCTACAACTTCCCTTTCTCTAATCGCAAACTTCAATCTGCCCTTTCCCTCTGTCATGACACCTCACCAGGGCTGGATGATATTCCCTACGCAATGCTTCGACACCTGGATGATGATGCACTGTCTTTTCTGCTCCGCCTTTTTTTTTTTTTTTTATAGAATCGAGGGAATCTTCTCTTCCCACCTCTTGGCGTGAGGCTATTGTCCTGCCATTCCAGAAGCTGAGGAAGGCAGGTTACAGTCCCTTGAAGTATCAGCCAATTGCCTTATCATTGTGGTTGTGCTAAATATTTGAGGAAATGGTCAACACGCGCCTAATGCATTTCCTAGAAAGTCTCTCAGTGTCAGTGTGGTTTTCAAAAATGTCGCTCAACAACACTGCACTTGCCCTTCTTGAGGCTGCAGTATGTGATGCTTTTGCTAGACAGCAGCATCTGGTGTGAATTTTCTTTGGCCTAGAAAAGGCCTATGGTATAATACCACATGGTGGTTTGGTATCTTCCAACAACTCCATTCTTTTGGTTTACTTGGCAGGCTATCCCAGTTTATATAAAATTTTGTGTGACCATTCATTCAAGGTTAGGGTTGGTGTCACCCTGTCTCCTTCGTACCCTCAGGAGGAAGGGGTGCCTCAAGGAAGTGTTCTCAGTGTGACCTTTTTTGTTATAGCATTGGATGGTATTGTGTCCTCTATTCCAGATGGGGTGTCAGCCTCACTGTATGCTATGATTTGGCTCTATGGTATGCTGCTTCACGAATGTCCATGGCTGCTCGCTATGGACAGGGTCTCTCAGTGGGCCACCATGCATGGCTTCCATTTCTCCCCAACAAAGACAGTGGCTTTGCATTTCTTCTGCTTGAGAGGAGTTCTCCATGACCTAGACCTCCAGTTATATGGCCTTTTTTTTGACAGGAGACTGACGTGGGTACCTCATATCCATTGATTACAACTCCCATGCCTCCGTGCATTGTCTCTCTTGTGAACCCTACCACATTTGTTTTGGGGCGCTGACAGAACTATCCTGCTCCGATTTTACTGTGCCGTAGTAAGGAGCATATTGGACTATGGGTGTGTGGTATACTCTTCTGTTACTGAGGCACGGCTGCGGCCTCTAAATTCGGTCCATCATGCTCGGACTCATCTGTCAACTGTGGCTTTCCGGTCATCCCAGATTAAAAGTCTGTTGGTTGATGTGAACAAACTGCCACTGGATCTCCACTGGCAGTCCTTGATAGTGCAGTGTTGACAGACACCGCCTTCACTGTCTTCTTGCCTCACAGAGTTGTAAGGCTGTCTCTGAGGTCGCACGTCTCCCCTCTTATGACATCCACACCCATTTGGGTACAGAGAGAGGGCTTCCATGCTGGAGTTGGGTGCCAAGTCCTCCCCTGTTTGCCCTGTGCGTATCCCCCTGAGTGGCTTCCTGGCTTCTCCTAGAGGTACCACCATGTGATTACTTCCTTGAGGGGAACGCCTCTCTTTCCTCAAAGGCAGCTTTGTCTTATTTTCTAGAAGATGTCTCTGCTCGCAGTGACTCGATCCCTGTATATAATGATGGCTCTAAATCCCGTGTGGTGTCATTTTTCATGATTTTAGCTGTGGTGGGAGTCTTCCTCCTTCTGCATCTGTTTTTACCGCTGAACATATTGCCATTTTAGCTGTGGTTGAATTGATTTTCAGTTTTCCTCCGGCTTCTTTTACCATTTTTGGTAACTCAGCTAGTTCCCTACAAGATTTGTCTCGTGTCTTCCCATCACATCCCCTAGTCCCGTCTGTCTTGGAGTGGCTCTTCTTATTATGTAGGCGAGGTTACTCTGTACAACTGTATTGGGTCCATGCACATGTGGGGGTCGTGGGCGATGAGCGTGCTGACTCTTTGGCTAGAGCTGCTGCCTCTCGCCCTTCTTTCCTCATTACCGTGTCCCATCCGAGATTTATGTGCAGCCACTGTGGAGGCTGTCCTTTTCTGCTGGCAGAGGAGGTGGGATGCAGCAGGGGTGAACAAACTCAGCAGCATTCATCGGAACCTGGGTGATGGGGGATATGTGGGACTGCCCCGACAGTGAGAAACAGCTTTGGCCCGATTCCGGATTGGCTATACTAGAATGACTCATGTTTTTTTTTTTTTTCAACCCGCCGAGTCCCACCGACGTACGTTGCATGTCGCTACTTTTGTCTGCTGACAGATCCAACGACGTGCATCGTACGCCACGCAATTGCAAGCCCCATTGTGTGCACATTTTTCAACATTCGCTGGTGATTTTTGGTAGGCATATGTGGGAGACCTTCCTCTCCCTGCTGTCAAGCGGGGATACTGCCTGGCCCCACATAACCCCCCTTCCCCCCCTCCCCCCCACACTGGGCAATTCACCTGTTAGCAGTAACCTGGCCAGTAAAGGTATGTTGCCCTATGGTCTCTCCAATGACGAAATTCACAGTGAAAGTGATTCCTGAGGTGGAGGGCAAAGAAACAAAGAAGCTAGAGGTAGAAACAAACAGAAGTGATAAGGTGGTAATGTCGAAAAGGAAGGTGCCATATACTGGGGTTTTGGGTGAGTGAATAATGCTTATAAATGCCTATATTATTGTGTGAAAACCAATATAGACTTGTACTACACATAAATTCGTACCAAATAAATGAAATAAATACGTAATTTAAGGTGGCTTGAATTAATTAACCCTTCCATAGTTCGTTTTCTTTCACCAGGAACACCGAAAAAGAAGGAAAACGTAAGGTTAAGTGACACCTGTATCAACATTTTTTACTTCAGGATCGCGATTTCTCTTTGAATTTTCGACGTTTCTTACCAAAAGCGAAGGTTTCAGCCAAAAAACAAAAAGTCGAAAATCGGTCGGGACGTGGAGGTAGGTTGGCTAAAAAACCGGTCGGGACTGAACGGGTTAATGGAGAGGGCGCCCCCCCCCCCCGTAATGTGATGACTGTCTGGTTCCTTTGACTGTGCAGCATCTCCTTGTCGAATGCCCCAGTCTTGGAGACCAACTTTGGCAGTACCTTTCCTGGTGCCGAGCTGACAACGGATCGTACCTTCTCTCCTCAGTGCTTGGGGAAGAGGCTTGTGCCATGGGGGGAGGCACCTTCTTTGTGTTGAGTTCTGGCCTTTTCCACAAGCTGTAGAGCTTTGCCATATTTTAGTTTGTGTTTTAATGATAATGTTCTAGTTTTAACCTCTATCTTTCCACCATGTTATTAGTTTTGTTTTCTTTTATACTGTTGGTTTGTTTTATGCATCGTTTTTCTCTGCTTTTTATCGTTTTTTATATATTTTGACTTTTAATGTTTCTGTTCGGTGGTATATGATCTCTGCTGTTGCACCGTCATGTCACATTTTCATTCATTCATTCATTCATCATGTGGAGCTTACTTCTCAAATTACCATAGTGCTGGGGTTTAAACCAAGTGTTCGTTATTCGGTATTTCAAAGAACTGAAAAGGAAAGTCTTTCATCCTCGAATCCCGATCTTGTTAAAGTTATAGGTCCATATCCACCCAGATTTGATGGTTCCAATGATTATTGATATGTGTACTCTGACCTGGTTAACCCATCGCGATTCGGGGAGCAAATTGTGAATATCCTTGATGCTATACCCCTACCGAATGATGTGACAAGTAGGGGTGTTAATCCTGTAATGTACAAAACAATTAGTAGTTCAACCATAGAAAGTGTTGACATAAAAATTACTAATAAGAGTGATGGACCAATATACTTTGATGACAATCACAGTGTTACCTGTGTTTTACATGCCGTATATGACGTAGGTAAAGATGTTCACAGACTTATTACTGTTTTTGACACCATGATGCGTACTACCCTGATTCCTCCTTCCGAAGATGAATTCTTGTTACTATTCAAAGACCCATTCCTACTCAAACAAAGAGAGGCTTTAAGTGATATAACTATTTATCGGAGCCCCATATACTACCAACGGGGGCTGGTATTTTTTTTACTTTCTAAGGGGTATAGGGGAACGGGTAATTCCTTTATTTTACGAATAATGTAGTTCCTGAAGCTGTGGGTATGGGACGAGGTGTACTCGAGGATGTATCCAGTGGCAAGGCAAATCTGAAGGACTCTCTGAAACAGAGAGGTATTACACCCCTGAAAGGTGTCACTCAAAGAGCTAACATGAAAGGAGGACATTAACGAGAGTCAAAAAGGAGGCGGAAATTAGGGAAATGTTACAAAAAGGATGTATTTGACTTAATATAGGTAGAATAGTGATTTTATTCTGGAAACATGTCTCTTAATGTTGTTTTGGGGTATATTGATGTTCTACCCATAAATGTAGGCTTTGATAAAAATAATAACTGATAAATATGTAGAATTTCGCGTACCTAGACCCAGGGTCATTCATTGATATGAGCACTCTAGCCCTCGAGTTGAAATTACGAGTTACAAAAGCGGACGGAGACGGTGTTTCCATACTGGTAAATGATAAGATGATATTTATGAATGCAGTATTACATACAATATTTAAAAATGCATTTGTGTTTTTAAATGGGATTCAGATTGAAAATAACTATATGTATAATTATGTAGCCTTTATAAAATTGCTCACAACATTTAGTCCCTTCAAAGTAGGGACTATTGGTAAAAACTGTTATTTACTTCATGATGAAAATGGTACTGGGATAGGAGATACTTATACTGAAGACTATTTTGTTGGGCTCAGTGATCAGGGAAAAAGGTTTATTACTCTAAGGAACATGGACTGCATCTATGTAGTCCACTGGTGATGGACTTAAATGAGTTGGATGGATATTTACTTGAGAACATTGACGTCAATATTCGACTTGAATTTGCTAATCCGAGTCTTATTATTAACACTCATCAAGATGGGGGCAAAATGAAGCTCCACACAGATTTGTGTAAACTGTGCGTTACTTGTGTCTTTCCTCAGCCAGCGGCCATGGCTGCACTTAATGCTTCATTATCTGACGCAGGGTCGTTTGTGGAGTATGTGTATAATAAACAAGTGGTAAAATCATACGTCATTGCTCAAAATCAAAGTTCAGTGACTGCTGACAACCCTTGGGGGAACTGTACTCCAAGCAAACTGTACTTGTGCATAGTTGATGTGGGGGCTTTTTCTGGACCGTATAATAAGAATCCTTTGTATATGACTCATGCTGACTTGTCAGGGCTGGCTGTAAGTGTCAATGGGAGAAGTCTGTATAACTTCACAGTCTCTTTTCCTTATCAGTTCGCATCATTGTACCATTACACCTTGAAGGCTCTAGGTCTCAATCGAGATCACTTACTTAACTATGATGCTTTTACCAAGGGAAGAATGATTTTAGTTTTAGACCTATTAACTGAGGACGTTAAAGATGCAACTGATCCTAATACAGAGGAAATCTGAGAATAAATATAACATCCAAGAAAGCCAGTGGGTCTAATCGTGTCC
>JAGKTI010026932.1:0-13419 GCA_018397915.1 Birgus latro | reverse complement strand
ACATGTCCAAACCACCTCAGCCTACCTCTCCTCATCACAACACCAATACACTCCAGTCCCATCCTACCTCTCAACTCTTCTATCGTAAACCCAGCCCCCCCAGGCCTTGCACGCAGGGACGCACTGCACATCCACCTAATCATTGTCATTTCTGTACGTTTAAACCTGCGAATATCTTCTTCCTTTACTGCCCAGGTCTCACTACCATACAGCATCACACTCCTAACACATGCTGCATACAAAGACCCCTTAGCACGTAAGGAGAGTCCTCTCAATGTCAGGAAAGGCAACAGCTCCCTGAACTTCTTCCAACCACTTCTCACTCTAGCAACCGAGCTAACTCCAGCCCCACCTCCGGCACATAACATGTCTCCCAAATAACAAAACTCCTCCACAAACTCAAGAGACTCACCTGCAAGTTCAACCCTCTCACGCCTAACAATCTCTGCCTGCTCTCCCCGACACAACGCACACATGAAATCAGCATTATCTCGCAGTCTACCTCTAATACCACTACATCTCTTGTGCACCCACTTATCACAAACACTGCACAAGATGGAATTACTTCCCACACCCATGTGGCAAACTGCACATGGCCACTCTCCCTCTCCTCTGATTGTACCGCCACCAACCCTAGATATCATCACTTTTGTTTTATCTGCATTTACCCTTAAGCCCTTGTGCCCCATACCATCTCTCCACTTCTTAAATCTTTCCTCAGCCTCCCCTTCATTCTCAGCAATCAACACCAAATCATCAGCATACAACATCTCCCATGGGAGTCCCTCTCTGAAGTCACGTGAGAGGGCTTCAAGCACCATGATAAACAACAAGGGACTCAAAACTGACCCCTGATGCACACCAACATTCACGGGAAACTCATCACTCAAAGCTCCATTCACCCTTACCTGAGTGTGAGCACCCACGTACATGGCCATAACCACCCTAACCAGCCACTCTTCCAACCCTAGCTTTCTCATTGCCCACTTCACCACCTCTCTAGGGACTCTGTCAAAGGCCTTTTCCAAATCAACAAAAACAAAATACAATTCCCTTTTCTTTCCAATATATTTTTCCTGAAGCTGTCGAACAATGAATATGGCATCAGTGGTCCCCCTGCCTGGCATAAACCCAAACTGCATCTCATTGATATTCACTCTTTCTCTAATCATACCTTCTAGAACTCTCTCCATTACTTTCATTATCTGATCTAAGAGCTTTATACCTCTGTAATTTCCCCTTTCCAGGGCATCACCCTTCCCTTTGTACACATTTACAATTACACTCTTCAGCCAATCATCTGGGACAACACACTCATATATAATCATATTTATCAGGTCAGTGACTAACCTCACCCCAATATCTCCTGAGGCCTTCAACATTTCGGCAGTCAACTCAGACACACCTGCCGCCTTCCCCACCCGCATCCTGCCTATTGCCTCACTCACAGTAGCAGCGTCAATCAAAGGCCAAGGCCCAAACACTGGATCAGCTGGCTCCAAACCTTCCCTATCCCAATCAAACTCCTCATTCAACAACCGGCTATAATGCTCTCTCCATGCATCTTTAATATCCTCACTGTTAACCACTACCCTTCCTTCATCATTCTTCACACACTGCTCGCCTACAATGTCCCGATTATCTCTCTTCATCTGATTTGCCACCCTAAAAACCATATTTTTCCTTCCTTCATGATTTAGATTATCAAGTAAAAGTCTCTGTGACTCAGACTTCGCCCTGTATACCTCTCTTCTAGCCCTGCACTTGGCAGCCAAGTACTCCTCCCTGTTACCACCCTTCTTCCATTCCCGGAAAAGCCTTCTCTTCTCCTTAACTGCGGCTTCTACACCCTCATCCCACCACCAAGTTGCTTTATGTCTTGGTGGGCCTCTTGTCCAACCGCATACTGCATCGGTAACTCTCAAGAGGTTGTTCTTAAGGGCTCCATACTGTTCATTAACGTCTCTATCTTTGGCTTCCTGTTCAGCCACCACTCTCCTCATCTCACTATAAAAGGCATCCCTTACTGATTGGTTTCTCAGCTTCCATATTTTCCTCCTAGGTACATATGTCATCCTTCTCATCACTCGTTCCTTAAGCACCATGTCACAAATCAACAGTTTGTGCTGCTGAACACACTCCTCGCTTCCTATAACTTTAACATCCCTCACTAATCTCCTATCAACCCTCCTTACCAGAAAATAATCTATCTGGCTACTATTTCCCCCGGACTCGTACGTAATCAATCTACTCACTCTTTTTCTAAAATGTGTGTTGCACACAATCATGTCCATAGCCTCCCCAAACTCGAGTATTCTTTCCCCTTCCGCATTCCTCACACCATATGCACATCCTCCATGGACTCCTTCATAACGTTGAGCTGCTTCACCAACATGACCATTTAAATCCCCTCCCAGAACCACTACCTCATCATCACCCATACCACTTACTACACGTATTAAATCATCCCCAAATCTATCCTTCTCTGCGTCATCCAATCCTACCTGCGGAGCATATGCTGATATGACTGAAACCATCACCCGTCCGATCAAAATTTTCACTACTATTATCCTATCACTTACTCTCATGACATTCATGACATACTCCACCCATTTCTCTGCAACCAACACACCCACACCCCCATATCTGTCAGTTCCCCCCTGCCAAAACAGCTTATAGTAGCAATCCTTCCCAGCAATCTTTCTGGCTGATCCACCCCTGTACCGGACTTCCTGCAGACATGCCACATCCACCCACCTCCTACTAAATGCCTCAACAACTTCCCCTGCTCTTCCTCTCAAACTTCCCACATTCCACGAACCCACCCTAAACCCCCTGGGTGATTTGCTGTCGTCAGGCTTGCTTTGGTGCTTGTTTTTGTTCATAGTCATAGTCGGTAAGATAAAGGGGGGTAAACATTCCAAAGGCCCGACCCATTGCACAGACCCAGGTCCAGGCAATGGATCTGGGACCCCTAGCCCACCAGCTTACTAGTGGCTGTGGTAGTGGCCTCGGGGCACCCTGCCAGGACAGCTGCAGGGACACCCTCCAAGCGCGGCTTGGCACTGCAACTGCCCCGCCATTATACACCCACTGATAGGGCAGCCTCCTGGGGCGCTACTCCCAGGTTCGGGCCCCTCTCTAATGAGCGGAAGCGGCAGCCTGGGAACCGCAATGCCCTGTACCCTCTAGCACAGGTTCGAGCCCCATCTCGCCCCGGACCCATGATCTGTGCCGGCGGAACCCCAGTCAAGCCTCCCCCCAAAGTCCGCCACTAGGTAGCGGGGGCAAAGTTTTCTGGCCGCATGCCCTTGCTGGCGTCAACCCCTGTAACGTAGTGGGGTACGTTGTGTGATATGTAAAGCGCATGTGGTGTAGTGCATAGGATAGTTAGAGGAAATGATTGGGAGAGTATGCTGGTCTACTCTCCATGTTACTGTCACACTGAAAAGGTCAGCAAAGGAGGATGATTAGGTAGCTAGTGAAAGGAGCTCCAGCTCTCCCTATCACCAGCATTCCATTCCCTTTGGGAGTACTACCCTGTTCGGCCTGTGCTACAGCCTCCTCCTACAAGTTAGTTGTTTTTACGGGGTGGGGCACTAACCCGCCACCAACCCTTTTAGTCGCCTCTTACGACAAGCAGGGATACTGGGGGAGAATTCTTGAAAACCCCCCTACCCCCAGATGGTTGAATCCAAATTGACTTTCAGTCAAAATATTCATCTCTTCCAGATATTTTATCCTTCAATCTTTCAGAATTCTCTCACACAATTTTGCAACCATGCTGGTTAGGGACACTGGTCTATAGTTCAGGGGTTCTTCCTTGTTTCCTCCCTTGTAAATTGGTACCACATTTGCTCTCTTCCATTCCCGAGGCACTTTCCCTTCTTCCAGCAAACAAACAATTAAACAGTGAATCTTATCTGCCAGTTGTTCTCTGCATTCCTTCAGTACCCAATTAGAAATTCCATCCAGTCCTGGGGCTTTCCTTACATCTTGAGTTTCCAGTAATTGTACACTTCCTGCACTTCCACTTTTATGTTTTTTATCACTACATTCCTAGTCACTCCCTCCCCCTTCACAAACTCCCCTTCATTAGTAAAAACTGACTGAAAACATTTGTTCATTATTTCAGCTTGCATTGGCACATCTTTATAGACCTCTCCTTTTGCTTTCAGTTTGGTGATTCCATCCTTTTGCTTCAATTTGCCATTAAGAAATCTATAAAACAATATATTTGTCGATAATTCCTTTTTCAAAGTTCCTTTCTTCCTCTCAACGAATTCTTGTATTTTCATTTCTAGTTCTTTTATATTCTTCCTTTGTTCTGTTATTACCTCTCTTTCTCCATTTGTTCCACGCCATGTCCCTCTCTTTTCTCGCTATCATATGCCTTCTATTAAACCACTCTTTTTTCCTGTTTTCTTTCCCACTTACTCTTGGAACATATTTTTCCACTCCTGAATCATAGAGGTCTAGAAAGATATCCCACTTCTTCCGTATCTCTCTTGTTTCTCTGAAATTTCTCCAATTTGCATTTAAAATTTTTTTTCTCAATTCTGTAAAATTTGCTTTCCCAAAGTTGTATCTTCCTTGCCTATAAAGCTCCTCTCTTGGCACCACGTTCCCTATTATCATCTGGAACTCAATGACCACATGATCACTTTTTCCTATAGCACACAGATATTTCAGAGTCAATTATGTCAGGTTCTTTGGTTAGCAGTAAACCTAGTCTTGCTGGTGTGACATCACCTCGGAATTGTATCTCTTCTTTGACCCACTGTGTCATTACATTATTCATTACAATGTTTAACAATATAGTGCTCCACGAATCTTCGCAGCCTTCTGAGTCCAATTCCTCCCAATTCACCTCTTTACAATTAAAATCACCCATTACAATTATATTGTTGCTTTTCTCAATCACTTTCTGTAGATAACTAACCATGTCTGACAGCATCTCCTGGTATTCATCATCAATCCATGCTCTTGTCTTAGGAGGAACATATACTACTGCTATATCTCTCTTACAGTTCTCTCCAGTTTCTAATTTCATATTTATCGCTTCAGCCCTACGCTCTCCCATTTCCACAGTATCTACACTTAAGTTGTTCTTCAATGCTATCATCACTCCTCCTCCCATTTTATCTTTTCTGTCTCTTCTCCACAATTTGTATTTGCCAACTCTCATATGGATATCAATATTCTCATTTAACTTAATCTCTACAAAGCACATAACATCATGTTCATGTACCCTCAAGAAATCGTTGATTTCTAACATTGCCAATATTAGTCCATCAACATTAGTGTTCGCCACTTTCAAACTTTTTTTCATTATTACTTATACCCTCTTCTCTCCTCCTCTCCATCGGTACCACTTCCTCAATTTCTGGTCCATAACTCTCCAGTAAAACACTGTCTTCTCCTCCTCCGTTCTTTGTTCGTTTTTTGCCTTAGCTTCCTTTACTAACTCCTTTATTTTAGCTCTTTCTTCCTCATTTGCATCTCTTCTTAACCAAACATTTTTGAACCCCTCTTTGTCTGCTAATTTCCATGTCCTATTCATGATCTCATTTACTATTACCTGGGACTTAAACTTCACCTTCAATGGCCTCGCCCCTCCTTCCTCGCACTTACCTAACCTAAACACTTCTTCAGTCTCTTCTTGGGCTTTGTTGTTACCCTCCATGACTACTGATATTATTTCTTTAGCTTTACTCAATTCTTCTCTTTCTCTTTCAGATCTTATTGTCATACGCTTTTCTTTTACCCCTGAAATTATTACACATTTTTCTTATCTGCTACATCCCTGACTAAAGATTCTCTACTTTTCAGTACCCTAACCACTTCCTTCACCACCTTTTCCTTGCTTTGTTGTTCTATAATCTTTTTCAAATTTACATTCCCTTCCTCCTGAATTTTCTTCCACCCCTTATGTTGCTCCTTGATTTCCTTAATATGTTCATCTTGCTTCCTTGATTTTGATTGATACTCATCTAATTTACTTTTCATTCAGTCCCTTTCTTCTTCCAACCACTTGTTTTCCCTCTCGAGCTGTTTTATCTCATTTGTGGCGGATTCATTACTCACTTTTAATTCCGTGACCTCTTTTTCTTGTTCCGCACAGTGTGTGCAAACTTTTTCCAGCTTGTTCTGTAAGACTTTGATCTCTCTCTCCTGTTCTAAGGTCCACTCCTGTAACTCTCTAACTACTAACCATACCTTTTTTAATTCCTGGACATTCCTCTCCGCCGTTTTCTCTACTCCTGCTACTCTTATTTGATTCAGTTTAGTACATCCATTTCCCACAACTTCGTCGGAGAAGCCCACAAATTCCCTTTCGCCAGATGTAAACAAACTGCCATCGCTTTCCGCCATGATGCAGCCAAATGGAAACTTTACTATTCCACTGTATCTTTTCCTCTTTATCCTGAAACCTGCATTTTTTAAAACTAAAGTGATATACAGGAAATATGCTCGTGGGGTCCCGGCTCTTTTCTCAGTAAGTCAAATTTTGCTTTAAACTCGGTTAAGTTTTTAGACTGGACGATCTCTTTGTTCAGTCTATTCCACAGGTCTATGCATCTACATGGGAAACTACATTTCCTGATGTACTTCAAGCAGCTTGGCTTCTTCAGTTTCAGTCCGAGTCCTCTTGTTTCTCTCTTATCCCATACAAACAGATCTTCTCTATCAATTTTATCTACTATCATTATGGTCCCGAACACTGCAATCATATTACCCCTCACTCTCCTTTCCTCTAAGGAAGACAAATCCAGCCTGTCCAGCCTCTCACTGTACGACAGACCTGCCAGACTGGGGACCATCTTGGTTGCTGTTCTTTGTATTCTCTCAATCTTATTTATATCCGTCTTTTTGTGTGGTGACCACACTACTGCTGCATATTCTAACCTGGGGTGGATCATGGCCACTATGAATTTTTCATCATCTCTTCATTCATGTAATAAAATGCTACTCTTATATTGGTCAAGAGTTTATATGTCTCTCTAACTATCTTGTTAATGTGTTTTTCAGGTGACAAACTTTCCTGGACCAGCACTCCCAAATCTTTCTCTTCTCTCACTTTTGTAACTGGTTCATTACCCATGAAATAAATCAGTGATGGCCTCTTGGTGCTTTTACCCATTTCCAATATTTTACATTTTTTTATGGTAAATTTCATTTCCCACATCCGGCTCCAATCATGTGTCCTATCCAGATCCCCCTGCAGCATTTTACAGTCCTCCTCAACCTCTACCTTCCTCAAGATCTATACATCATCAGCAAACAGACTTGCATAACTGTTCACTCCATCTACCATATCTATCTATTGCCAGACGCAATAATCCCGTAAGGGGTGGCCATTTGACTTTGAGTTATTTGTTTTACAGGGAGGGGCACTAACCCTCCACCAACCCACTTGATATGTAGGGAGCACGTATGGTTAGGTTATATGGTTACCACCCAGCGTTGTAAATGGTTCTTGGCTTACAGGAAACCATTTGGCTTGTCACTCAATGTAAGGCTACCTGTGAAGGAAAGAAAAGCAATAAGAAGTGACAGGAAAGATGAGAGAAATAGGAAGAGAGGAGGGCAGACACAGAAAAAGAATGATAAAGGCTAAGGAAGAAGTAGGCAGCACTACATCGGACCCAGGTTCAAATCCTCACTGAGGCAGGGAACAGTTTGAGGATTTGAAGTTCTTTAAAGCAAGCTTTACTGATCTACCAAAAGACCCGCCGACATGTCGTAAAAATACCCCCGCTAATACCAATACACCAGTTCTGTATGAGACAGCCCTAGCATGTATTCGATATGGACGGTGGGTGTTAGCGCCGAAGTGGTGACATGTAGAGGTGTATGGTATGTAGGAGGACTGCTGGGCCTTGATAGCAGGCTGTGCAGCCTATGCCCAGAGTCGGACACATTAAATCAGGGACATTACTGGTGCCAACACCGAGCCTTGCAGGACATCACTTGATACTTCTCTCCACCCAGACGTCCTGTCCTTTATTACTGTCCTCATTTGTCTGTCTCTCAAAAAGTCTCTCATCCAATCCAGGAGGTTACCCTTCAGTCTTCATATATGCTCTAATTTCCACATTAGCCTCTTGTGGGGTACCTTGTCGAAGGCCTTCTCCAAATCTAAATACACACAATCCACCCAACCCTCTGTCTCCTGTAGCACATCAAGCACTCTTGAGTAAAAGCTCAACAAGTTGGAAGCACATGACCTTCCACTTCTGAATCCAAATTGACTTTCAGTCAAAATATTCATTTCTTCCAGATACTTTATCCATCTATCTTTCAGGATCCTCTCACAGAATTTTAAAACCATGCTGGTTAGGGACACTGATCTATAGTTCAGGGGTTCTTCCTTGTTTCCTCCCTTATAAACTGGTACCACATTTGCTCTCTTCCATTCCCGAGGCACTTTCCCTTCTTCCAGCGAACAAACAAGTAAACCGTGAATCTTATCCGCCAGTTGTTCTATGCATTCCTTCAGTACCCAATTAGAAATTACATCCGGTCCTGGGGCTTTCCTTACATCATGAGTTTCTGGTAATTTATACACTTCCCGCACTTCCGCTTTTATATCTTTTATCACTACATTTCTAGTCACTCCCTCCCCCTCCACGAACTCCCCTTCATTAGTGAAAACCAATTGGAAACATTTGTTCATTATTTCAGCTTGCATTGCTGCATCTTTACAGACCTCTCCTTTTAATTTCAGTTTGGTGATTCCTTCCCTTTGTTTCAATTTACCACTGACCATCATCCATCATCCAATCCTATGTTGCCCAATGAGGAGCATAGAAGCCCGGGGCTAGGCAAGTTGGTCCTGACATTTAAGATGAAAGTGACCAGCCTCACTCATCCCTGAGTGGCATTACATGAGGAATACACCCTAACCACTCCTTGGATATAAACCTTCACCAGCTCAATGCGACAGGAGAACCGTAATTACCCATAAAACCACCAGGCACCATAATTTGGTAATATGGTTACCACCCAGCATAGTAAATGGTTTCCTGGTGTACAGGAAACCATTCGACTTGTCACTCAGTGTAGAGTCACCCACAGGCAGAAGGAAGAGGAAAGAATTAAGGAAATAAAGTCAAAAGGGGGAGTGTAATGTCACCTGCAGGCAGAAGGACAAGGAAAGAATGAAATGAAGAAAGACAGAAGACGAAGGAAGGAATGGACATCTGAGAGCAGCACTACATTGAGTGAGTGGATGGTGAGTGCCACTGACAAATCTATAAAACAATTTGGGTTCATCCTTACATGTCAATTATACCTTTTTCAATGTTCCTTTCTTCCTCTCTATGTATTCTTGTATATTCATTTCTGGTCCTTTTATATTTTTCCTTTGTTCTGTTATTACCTCTCTTTCTCTATTTGTTCCATGCCACGTCCCTCTGTTTTTCGCTATCATACACCTTCTAATAAACCACTCCTTCTTCCTGTTTTCTTTCCCACTTACTCTTGGAATACATTTTTCCACTCCTGAATTATAGAGGTCTAGAAAGATATCCCACTTCCTCTGAATCTCTCTTGTTTCTCTGAATTTTCTCCAATCTGCATTTTCAAAAAATTTTCTCAGTTCTGTAAAATTTGCTCTCCCAAACTTGTATCTTCCCTGCCTATAAAGCTCGTCTCTTGGCACCACATTCCCTATTATCATCTGGAACTCAATGACCACATGATCACTTTTTCCTATAGGGCACAGATATTTCAAAGATTCAGTTACATCAGGTTCTTTGGTTAGCAGTAAATCTAATCTTGCTGGTGTGTCATCACCTCGGAATCGTGTCTCTTCTTTGACCCACTGCGTCATTACATTATTCATTCCTATGTTTAAAAATTTAGTGTCCCATGAATCTTCGCTGCCTCCTGAGTCCCATTCCTCCTAGTTCACCTCTTTACAATTAAAATCACCCATTAGAATTATATTGTTACTTTTCTCAGTCACTTCCATTAGATAACTAACCAAGTCTGACAACATCTCCTGGTAATCATCATCATTCCATGCTCTTGTCTTAGGTGGAACATATACTACTGCCATATCTCTCTTATCATTCTCTACAGTTTCTAATTTCATATTTATCACTTCAGTCCTACCCTCTCCCATTTCCAAAGTATCTACACTTACGTTGTGTGTGTGTGTGTATTTACCTATTTGTATTTACCTATTTATAGTATACAGGAATTGAGCTAAGCTCGTGTTGTCCTGTCTCCATATCTACATTCATCTAATCTAGTTTTAAATACATGAATGTTTTTCGCCTGCACCACCTCTTTGTCTAAGTCATTCCAAATACTTATGCTTCTGTTCGGGAAACTGAACCTTTTGAGATCATTAAGACATCTACTTTTCCTCAACTTGAAGCCATGACCTCTTGTTCTTCCATCATCCAACACAAAAAGATCCTCTCTATCCACCCTTTCTAATTCTCTTACATTTCTAAATATCGTGATCAAGTCACCTCTTTCCCTTCTCTCGCGCAGTGTTGGTAACTTCAGTTTTTGCAATCTCTCCTCGTAGGTGAGTTCCCTTAAACGTGGTATCATCTTTGTTGCCATCCGTTGAACCCTTTCTAGTTTATCAATATGCTTCTTCAAATCAGGTGACCATACCACCGCCGCATACTCTAGTCTTAGTCTTATCATGGTCACTATCAACTCCCTCAACATTTCCTCATCCATATAATTAAAAGCCACTCTCATGTTGGTCAGTAATCCATAAGTTCCCCCAATAATTTTGTTTATATGCTTTTCTGGTGACAAGTCATCCCGAATAATCACTCCCAAGTCTTTCTCATCCTTTCTTTTACTAATCATCTCATTGCCCATTTTATATGTCCAGTGTGGTCTTCTTTCACTTATACCCATTTCTAATACATGACACTTCTTGGCATTAAAGTCCATTTTCCAAGTCTGGCTCCAGCTGTGCAGTTTGTCCATGTCCTCTTGCAGTTCTTTACAACTATCAATACATTTAATAAGTTTCATAATTTTAGCATCATCTGCAAACATACTCATGTAAGTATTCAAACCCTCTGGCAAATCATTTACATATATCAGAAACATTATTGGGGCCAGGACAGAGCCCAGGGGTACTCCACTAGTCACATTTCTCCATTGTGAAACCTTGTCTCTTATTACTGTTCTCATCTGCCTTCCACATGATCACTTTTTCCTGTAGGGCACAGATATTTCAAAGATTCAGTTACATCAGGTTCTTTGGTTAGCAGTAAATCTAATCTTGCTGGTGTGTCATCACCTCGGAATCGTGTCTCTTCTTTGACCCACTGCGTCATTACATTATTCATTACTATGTTTAAAAATTAAGTGTCCCACGAATCTTCGCTGCCTCCTGAGTCCCATTCCTCCTAGTTCACCTCTTTACAATTAAAATCACCCATTAGAATCCACTTTAATAGTTTCCCATGTGTGTGTGTGTGTGTGTGTGTGTGTGTGTGTGTGTGTGTGTGTGTGTGTGTGTGTGTGTGTGTGTGTGTGTGTGTGTCTGTGTGTGTGTGTGTGTGTGTGTGTGTGTGTGTGTAACTCACTGGGTCGGTCAGGATCACTTGATGGTAGTGATCATCAGCTTTTACCCTCCCGGAAGGGAGCTGAGAGCTCATATAGTCCAATCTATGGGCAAGGCTGTGACCTTCACACACGCACACACCCATCCCCTCGCTCAAGGGGGACAGTAACCACCCACTTCGTCAGTGAAACTTTTCGCAACCTGAGCGAGGTGCGAACTCCTGTCTACCAGATGGCAAGCGAGAACGCTACCACTGTGTGTGTGTGTGTTTGTATTTACCTATTTGTAGTATACAGAAATAGAGCTCAGCTCATGTTGCCCTGTCTCCATATCTACATTTAACCAGTCTAGTTTTAAACACATGAATGTTTTTTGCCTGCACCACCTCTTTGTCTACGTCATTCCAAATACTTATGCTTCTATTTAGGAAACTGAACCTCTTAAGATCATTAAGACATCTACTTTTCAACTTGAAGTCATGGCCTCTTGTTCGTCCATCATCCAACACAAAAAGATCCTCTCTATCCACTTTTTCCAATTCTCCTACATTTCTAAATATTGTGATCAAGTCACCTCTTTTCTTTCTCTCACACAATGATGGAAACTTCAGTTTTTCCAGTTCCTCACAGGTCAGTTCCCTTAGGCATGGCATCATCCTTGTTGCCATTCACTGAACCCTCTTTAGTTTATCAATATGCTTCTTCAAATAAGGTGACCATACAACAGCCGCATACTCTAGCCTTGGTCTTATCATGGTCACTATCAACTCCCTCAGCATTTCCTCGTCCATATAATTAAAAGCCACTCTCATGTTGGTCAGTAATCCATAAGTTCCTCCAATGTTGGTTAGTAATCCATAAGTTCCTCCAATGTTGGTCAATAATCCATAAGTTCCTCCAATTATTTTGTTTATATGCTTTTCTGGTTACAAATCATCCTGTATAATCACTCCCAAGTCTTTGTCATCTTTTCTTTTATTAATTATATCATTGCCCATTTTATATGTCCAGTGTGATCTTTTTTGACTCATTCCCATTTCTAATACATGACACTTCTTGGCATTAAAATCCATTTTCCAAGTCTGGTTCCAGCTGTGGAGTTTGTCCAAGCCCTCTTGTAGTTTTTTACAACAAACAGTAATCTCTCTACTATCCAGATGACCACTATCCAGTTACCTTACTGTTCGGACATCATAGGCTGATGGCCGAAACCCCAAAATTGAAAAGAAAGAAAAAAAATCCAATTTTTTCCGACCGCGTCAGTTTGAATTTCCCGACGCCCCGACCAGCTCCCTTCCCACCCTATCCCCCTCCTCCTAGTTCTGTCTCAACTCCCGTGAACGGTGGACGGCTGTCCGATTGTTTGCGTTATTTTCGTTCCTGTTTAAATAACCAAAAGTCACACTGCTAAGGATTAAGTGTAGTTAAACACTGGATTACTGAACATGCTTCAAGGGCAATTATGACCAATGTAAAAACCTTAGAGGTGGGGGTAAACAAGGAGTAAACAACAATCATGGACATGTAAGTAAACATTGTCTATCTATCTATCTATTGCCAGACGCCTCAATCCCGAACGGGGTGGCCACAAACAAATCGCCTCCATGTCACTCTGTCCCCTGCCATTTCACTACCACGCTCCCAACTCACACCCCCCTCTCTCATATACCTCTCCACTCCATCCCTCCATCTCATCCTCGGCCTCCCCCTCCCTCTCGCCCCCTCCACCTCACTCACATACACTCTCCTCGTCAATCTTTCACTCTCCATCCTCTCCACATGCCCAAACCACCTTAACGTGTTTCTCCTAACGCTTCCCATCACGTCCTCAACCACACCACAACGCTCCTTCACTTCCTCATTTGTTAG
>JAGKTI010026931.1:0-13419 GCA_018397915.1 Birgus latro | reverse complement strand
CCCCCCCTTCCCCTCTCATATTTCTACTCCCCAAACGGTCTCCCACACTCCCGTTTTTTTCTTTTTTCACCGTTTTCTGTAATTGGATTCAAGGGGGAATCAACTCAAACGATTTTTTTTTTTTCCATTTACATTTTTCAAACCTTCCATTAGCCATTTTCTACGGTTCGTTATTATCTGCAGCGTGGTAGAATTCGGTCCATTTTTAACTCCGATTCCGAACCGAATGGAAATATTGCAGAAGGGAATGATTTTTTTTTTCATTTTCAAATATGTCCAAATAATATGGATTAATTAACAACAAACGTTTCACTAATAGGCCACACAGACACGTGCTTTTATGTACCTCTCATAAAACAAACTGAAAATACTTCGAAAGCCGAGTGAACATGAGCGAAATCATTCCCCTAACTCCCCAAAATTATGAAAAGAAAATACAAATATACAACGCTGACTTTTTAACGTTTAACAACAACTATCTGGCCATACTGCAAAAGGGAAGTAAAATACGAGTAGATTTCACTCACAACGCTCTTAAAAACTGCTCCAAAAGTACAGTACATGGATTTATAAAACATGTGTAACTAACTGGTCGGAAGCTCAGAAGTGTATCTTCCTTTAAAACTAACTGATAATACCTGATAGTAATGGGGAAAAACGATGGATAATGCGGTGAAGCAGTGTTACCTTACAAAACTTTCAAAATTTACGAAAAAAAAAAAATCTACTACAATGCCCTACACCAACTTTAATTTACTCCTCCATAAAAAGTTATCTGAAAATATTACAGGCAGGGTTATCGTGGTGCGCCGTAGAAGTGAAGGAAGAGATGGTCTGACAAGAATTGCCCCGCCCAGCCAGAGGTGAAAAAAGAGCTAAACACTTAGGCAGAACGGACAATTTTGATTAATCAGCACAGCACTTATCACGATTATGTTGGCTTAATACGAACCGTGCCCATGCCAGGCTTCTGCAAAAGTACTGACAAGTGATAGCATCCCCTGGCTTTGTCAAGAATATATGGCACAGGAGTGACCAGCAGAATGAATCAGGCCTCATGTCCTTCTCCAGAGCTCTCCAGCCTACTCCCAGGAAACCCCAATCTATGCCAGCTGAGAGTTGCCACAGAGAAGAGCTAATATTGAGACACATTTTACTTTTCCTTCTCCTGATTACAGAAGCATCAGTAGGCATCCCTGAGGTAAGAACTGCAACACAACAGACCACGTCAGCCAGTCCCCAAGTCTCCATAAATGAAGGCTCCTGTCTTGGTTTGCAGTGTCGCCCTAGCAACGTTCCAGCCCTTCCTGAAAGAAGATCGGAAGAAGCAAAGACCAGCCTAGATCTTTTACCAGACACCTTATCCTCTGAGCAACAGGCCTTTGCTGAGTTCATTAACACTTCTTAGAGATGCCCTTCAACTTCCACTGAATCTTCGTATACAAGTAATTCCTTCATCAACAACTTTTATCGCTGCCACCCTGGAATGAGTGGACAGGGACCCCCGACATTGATGTAGTATTTAAATGGCAATATAGCTACATCAATGCACAGATTTTCTGAAAGGCATTGGGTAGGGCGTGAGGTAACAGTAGAGCTCACTTGCTTGTGTCAGGAGACCTTTGCTTGCCACCATCGATCTCCGAGCTGGGCAGATGTTCCGTCATCAACCTGCTGTATTAGAAGGCAGAGAGTGATGCATTTTACCCACAGGATGAAGTATCGGTAAGAATCTCCTTGTGCCTGGTGAGCCGTTGTGACTGCCTCATCTGCTACCAAAGCCCTAAGATGGACTGGAGATGCCTAGTGGCTAGCTTCCTGCGTCAGGGGAAGCATAGTAATGTGTGTCACCCACAAAGGCTAGAGACAACCGTGCATAAGCGGCTTGTACCAGATGAAGAATGACGACCTTGTCCTTCCCAGCTGTAGCCTACCTTGAAATGGGCAGGAGACACTGTGGCTGCCCTCCTACATCACGACATATACAGTGCGACACTTGGAGGACTCTTGCTGGGGACATCCCTCACTATTCTTTTTGTAAATTATTAAAGTATGTACATGCTGAATCCCTCAGTAAACTTCAGAACGTGTTGCCTTGTGTCTTAGGCAACCATGCTGCATGGTACATTAACTTTTTCATGGATGGGTCAATTCCAGTATTATTTCTCATCTAACGATATTATTTAACTGGGGGGGGGGGGAGTTACAGGAACTGGGTGTTTATACTGTCACCATTAAGCCTCTCATGGATGGGAAAACACAGGTAATCTATTGTAGCTATCACCTGACGATATCATTTTGTTCAGACAGACAGCAACCCGAGACTGTTAATTATCCAGTTTTCGAACCTGCGAAGAACAGGTTATTAAAAAACGCCTCGGTATTGATCTGAGAAACGGCCATTACAAGAAATTATATGAAAACACAACGAAAGAAGAATGAACTTGGTTACGACAGAACGGTACATTTCATTCACCAAGCTTTAAAAGACTGCTAAAAATACATATTACTTAAACATATTTCGCTAACAGGCCTCAGCCACATTAATACTTTATGAAGCTCAATAAAACTAACTAAAAATGTTACACCAGGAGAATGAACATGATGACCACAGCGGGGTTCATTTCGCACGCCCAGCCTTAAAAGAGAGGAAACAAAATGAAAATATTATTTTTAGACGACAGAAACAACTGCTGCTTTACTTACACTGTTATTCTTTCCCTGAACCTGACTGATACTGAAACAAAAATAAGTACTTCACTCATCTTTCAAAACTACAACAAAAATGAGGATTAACTGAAAACTCTTCTTTAGTTAACCACGGAAACATGAGCGTTCATCGATATTTTCATTAAAATATTGGAAAATAAAATAGAAGGATAAAGAATACTTCTCTCGAACATAAAAAAAAAAAAAAACGATAACGGCTCAACTCTCAGGCTCGTATGACTCACTCACCTGAATAAAACTGCTTGGTGTTAGTAAGAAAAGAATACTAGAGTTGTTCCGACCATGAGAGCGCTATAATGGTGTGATATATGACAGCCTAGCCAAGGTCCAAACCAATCCCAAAGCTCCCGATGATAACTAAACGTCTCTCTCTCTCTCTCTCTCTCTCTGCTATACCAAATTCACTAACAGGCCACAGGAACATGTCCATATACAGTTAAGCTTGAATTAAATGTGATTTGATAAAAAAAAAAGTTTGGATGGGAATATTGGTTTAATCTTTTTGTATTCAGTCCCCGGCCGTCAATGTAATCGGTAAAATGGATATGAACCTGATGAAAAAAGTTGCCCTCCACCAGTTTACTATCGGGCTGAACTGGGGGGGGGAGAGAGAGAGAGAGAGAGAGAGAGAGAGAGAGAGAGAGAGAGAGAGTGAAATGCACAATCACGAAAAGAAAACCTACAGATAATAAGATCCCCCAAATAAAGTAATGGAAATTACAATTTTGCAATAAAAGTACTGAAAAATAAGAATTTAGAAGAATATTCAAGTGTTTAGATATCACAGAGTGTTGCTAATGAACTCGTTAAGAATCACCAATGACTGTATAATCATAAGGTTGGTCCTACTATAAAGAAAAAAATAATATACAAGGACACTGTCGAAGAACCAGATGTAGAGAAACGAATAACACATAATCGTGAATGCATTTGTTACGAATCAGAGTTCATGAACAGCCGTATCTTGTAATAAGAGGCGACCTAAATATCGCTGAAAACACTAAACTAAGAAATTAAATGAAAATAGGACTAAATTATCGAAAAGCACAAGAAATTAACTGGAAACACGTGAGAGGTGTCAGCATAGGAATTAAACAATATGCTATAGATCGTGTAGGCTGGATGAACTATATGAATACTTTGTGAGTGAACAGGAGAAAATAATGCAGAGTTGAAAAAAATCTGGAAACTCAAGAAATACTACTTCAAATGTCGAATAACTAAACAAGTACTCAAAGAAAAGGAGACAGTGAAGGATCTTGAAGACTTGCATAAAAGGTATGTGTTTGCCCCTGTAGATAAAGCTAATAAAGGAGTGGCCTGCAAAATATATAAACACACTCTTGCAAAACTGGGTGTGATAAGTCAAGTGTGTCAAACATTAACAGTAATCAACTAAAAGCCATCTCACTATAGCAAATAATTTTGCAAGTCCATTTCTGATTTGACGCAGATTCATTACGTAAAACACACACAAACAAAGCCAACCAGCCAAACTCACAACTGAAAAAATGACCACTTCGCTCGCCTCGCAACGCGGGTAGTAAACGAGCAAAGTGGTAATGTTTTCTTCAGTTGTGAGGCTGGCTGGCTGGCTTTGTTTGTGTGTGTGTGCAATACTACCCTCTCGTGTTACAATTAGGTAATTTCCAAAGATCTTGCGTGCAGAACAAGGGAAGTTTATTTACAGGAGAAGCGTAACAGATCCAGCCTCAGAGGAGGCTCGCCCCTGACTGACTGCAAGTGGAGCCCGGGCGTGGAAAGGCGAGCCGGGTCATCATTTAAAGATATTAACTGTACTTGGTTACATATATGAGTTGTTTTTAATAATATTATGGGTACATGTGGGTGAACAAGATATCTCATGAAAGACTTGAGATATCAACATAAAACTTTCAGGATATCAAGATATGGTCAAAATCTTGGACGAGTTCGAAAATGGGCACTCGGGGTCAAGGTCACGGTCACCAAAGGTCAACCATTTTATTTTTATTTTTTTAATGCGAGGAAGAAGGAACCAAAGGGTGAGCCCGCAACAGTTCCTTCCAAGAAAACATAAACAAAAACAATACAAAAGAAAGCCACATTCAAGAACCAGCCATTTTGATGACCTTGACCTTGAACCCGCGTGCCCATTTTCAACCTCGTCCCTGAAAGTTTCATGTTGGTAGCTCAAGCCGTTCATGAGACATCTTTGCTTACCCACACACAAACAAAGACAGCCAGCCAACCTCACAACTGAAAACATTACCACCCCACTCGCTTGGCAACGCGGATGGTAATAAAGAAAATGAAACAGTAGAATAACAGGCAACGTACTCTTCTCTACATGGAGTAAAGGTAAAGATGACAACACGAATTTACTGTACACATAAAGTTTAGTACAAATGCGTAAAGTCCTAGTTAAATTTAAGTTTATAATACCCTCAAGAAAATGGACTACAGAACCACTAGTAAAAAATTTATCATACGTAATACAAGTTACGTTATAAGCAACACAAAAGATACTGCTAAAGACAGAGCCCGTATACAACAATGAACCGCAAGTGGATATGTAATAATTCAGAAATGTGTGGACAAGATACTGAGTGAACAAATCTCTCTCTCTCTCTCTCTCTCTCTCTCTCTCTCTCTCTTTCTCTCTTTCTCTCTTCCTCCCTTTCCCCCCTCTCTTCCTCTTCTCCTTCCTCTTCCCCCCTCTTCCTCCCTTTCCCTCTTTTTTCTCTTCTCCCCCTACCTCTNCTCTCTCTCTCTCTCTCTCTCACACACACACACACACACACACACACACACGAAAGCAAGAAATTACGCAACATGATTTTTGAACACTGTACACGATAACAGAACACAAGGACAGAAAAAGAAGTTAGAATGGAGTGTGCAAATTGCGTTTAACAGACTAAACAAGAAGTGAATACGGAGGATACGGAGGAGGTAAATAAAGCAGATGACAAAAACTTTACATTATCCGAAAATCACTAACCTTGAAATTATATCATATCCGAATTTGGCAGGAAACATTATTTAGAATTCCAGCACAAGCACAACTACTCCTAATACCACAGGTTGCAAAAACAAGCACTAAACTAGAAAACTTTATCACAACAATTTCTGTCGGGATCTTTTAAAACCAACACACCCCGTCACATCCCGGATCACAGCCTGGCTCCTGTTCCATGATTCATGCCACACCCAGGCCCCGGGCCCCAGGTGACACTCCACATTTCACGGCGGGGTTGTCTTTCCCCGTTCCACGACCATTCAACAACCATGCCAAGAAAGCAATCAACTAAGGGAGCCAATCAACCTGACAAGCAACCAACGAAATCAATCAACCAGACAAGCAACCAAGCCAATCAACCAAACAAGTAAACAGCCAATCCAATCAACCAGGCATGCAACCACCCAAGCCAATCAACCAGACATGCAACCAACCAAGTCAATCAACCAACCAACCAACACATCACGTGGCATCCCGGATTACAGCCTTTCTCCCTCCTCACTTCCCAGAAGGGTCAAAACTTCCCCGTTCCGCAACCATCTAACAACCACCACATCCAACCAAGACAACGAACCAAGCCAAAGACGTCAACCAACCAGCCAAGCCAACTAAACCAACAAACCAACGAAGTCTGCCAATAGACAAGTAAACCACCAATTTTTGCCGTCCTCCAACTCTGATTCTCGAGCTGTCAGGCCGCCATACGTTCTTTCCTTGTAAGGATACAGTTCGCTTCACCTGTGCGACGGTGGACCAGGTCAGGTGGAAATGTCTTCTTGGCACAGACGCTCCCTACGGAGACTCGATCCCACCCGAACTGCATTTCTCTGATCTGAACACGACTTTACACTGACTTTATACTTACTGTTGTTTGATGAACAAAAACGAATAGCACGGGTATTAATTAGATATAAAAAGGTATACCACCAAGTCGTGAAGCGTAGTATGAAACCCGTTAACACCATCGCGTACTGTTTATCATTAACGGAAACAATAAATACTCATTATAGTGTACAGGGAAAATAACGCTGGTAAAATACGGAGCATAAATGTTTTCTCTTAAATCTCCAATTATACTCATGCTTACTCGATCAGATTTTAAGGAACTGACTTTCTGATAGTAGTCGTATTCTTCAAATGGATGTTATACAACACTTTGTCATTAAAAAATTATAAAGGCCAGATTTTTGGAAAAGTGTGAAGTACAAAGAGACGGGAGAAATGAGAGGACGGGAAGGACGGGATGACAAGGAGGGAATAAAATGTTTTCGATGCAGAAAATAATTGTGATCACATTGCACTATATACTGTGTATCGGAAACTTCTTCAACAGACCGAAATCGTCCAAATGCAATGCGATCAAAATTTGGACAAGTTAGCCGGAGTATATGTACACATCTGATAAGGGAAAATGTTTATGCATTATTTATTTCCTTGGCTGGTTTCCATTATGTTATATAACTACTTAAAGAACCTTTCACCTGATTCTGTGTTCAAATACTTTCTCAACATGCAGACACAATCGGATATTTTATACTCTACGTAACACCCGAGTTAAAAGTTACAGGTTCCTTCCACAGTCACTGCGTGGAATAAGAGTGAGCCGGGATCATCTTCTCGTAAGTCTTGGCGTCTCTCTAATACTCTTCCTCAGACATTTTTATTTTTTAATGCAAGAGAGAAGGAATCAAAAGCCTGCAAGATTGTTCCCTCAAAGAAAAAACAAGAACAAGAGAGAGCCAATTACAAGATCCGTTCATTTCGAGATGCCTGGACACACTGCGTTTGAAAGACTGGAGATCACAGGCTACGTTGCATTATACGACTTATAATTCTTTTGCGCATAATACAGAATTCACAAACATGAATATAGTTTCCACAAATTTAACAAAAGAGTTTGCCATATTGTTGTTTGCAATGGAGCGTCTCCTCCTTAGCGATTTGCTCTGGATGTTGCACCTCATTATTCTCTCGTATGTTATATACATCCCGATCGACATGGTGCTGGAGAGAAATGCCTTCACGCAGGGGCACCGATATAACCGGACACTGACATGTTTTAGAAACGTCCCTTGACTCACTCTTTATCTCACGAAAGGAGGACGATGAGTTTCAGGGAAAGACAGTTTCAATCTATCACTGAATCAGGTTTACATCCAAGTGAGCCTGTGGCCATAACGGAAACAACAACGACAGCAAAACCTACGACTGTTACAAACCTACTGTCGTCACAGTAACATAAAGCGGGAGACTAACACGTAACAGAAAAGTATCGGTAAAAAAATAAATGGTATCAACTGTCCTTTACTATCGACAACACGGCTCTAAGACGCCATGGCCGGGCAGGTGGTGTCCTTCTCGTGGTGGCGGGGGACGGCGGTCGGCACAACACGGCCACGTAATTTTTATCTTTGGTTTAGCTTTATCCAGGCGATTTTTTCAGCTGAGGGACACCTTATTGACCGTGAGGGGTTTAAGAAAGGGTTTATTAATTTTCGTGGCACTTGAGTTCTTTTTCAAGTATAATAAATCTTCTAGAATGAAAAAGAAATTACGCTTTTAAGAACACAAATAGGCTGCAAGGGAACATTAAGGTGCACTATGCAGATTTTATCACTTAGGAAGAAATGTTATAAAGGTTAAGACGTATTCCAAAGAGAACACTGCCCCAGAATATAATGGCCTCTAAAAATTTCTTGCAGACGCACCCAACTCTCCCCACATATGAATCATGCATATTATCAAGAATAAGTTTCTATTCATCCGATTTGTCAGGTCACAGAAACTCACGCAGCCATGTGATTAACTTTCTCTATACAGTGAAATCAAATCACATGCCTCACCGCAGTCAAATATTTATCTTATTTTTATACAACCAATTCAGATCACATACACCAACAGCAGCGAAATAACATATACCCAGTGCAGCCAAATCATTAACTTTTTCAAAACGTTATGTACTGAAGCCAGGACAGTTAACGACGCCATGGCAAGGTAAATGGTTACTCTCTAGTGGGGAGTGAGGGAGACGACCACAACCCAGATCACGTTATTTATTTTCTAAGGTATTTATTTTGTGCAAGTTTGTCCTTCCACTTTATTCCTTTCAATATGATGACTTATCCTTATCATATTACACTTTATTTTCCCGTGTATGCTATGTAAGTCCTTCACCAACATAGCCTGAATCAATAATGTTGTTGCTGCGTCCCCAGGCTTATCTGAAACGTGAACCAGGTGGACTGCAGGTTTAAGCCGCCCTTCTCAATCAGTCTACCATTATCCATTCGGGGAACTAGGAAGCAGCTGAGGGACGTGAGTATAACCAGGTAGTTGAGCAGCCCGGTTATATCAGCGCCACAAAATGATGGCGTCCCTCTCCAGCACAATTAGATACAGAAGGATAATAAGATGTAACAGGCAGACGTAATGGCGGAAGAGCTGTTGCAAATGTCTCTAAGACAAAGAGAATATGACGCAAAAACCCATACGAAGAAATAGAAAACATCACGAGTAAGAATATTCTGGAATATATAATATAAATGAAGGACTGGTATTAGTTAACCACCCCTTCACAACGATGACGTCTTTTACATCGTATTCTGCTGCTTTCAGACTGATTTATTCCCTCCACCAACGAAATTAGAGGTTATGTACTCACCTATGTTTGTCTGCTTGTTTGGTTGTTCACACGATATCTCCAAAAGTTCTCAATGAATTTCAATGAAATTTTGTGGAAGGATGGGCCATGGGCCAAGAAAGAATTGATTAAACTTTGGGAGCGGATCCGGATCCTATGTATCCCGCACGATATCTCCAAAAGTTCTCTATGAATTTCAATGAAATTTTGTGGAAGCGTGGGCCAAGGGTCAAAGAACAATTGATTAAATTTGGGGGCGGATCCGGATCCTATGTATTCCACATAATATCTTCACGGATACGGATCTGGATCCTTTTTAATGTCAATGGCATTGGCTGAGGCGTGCGCTCTCTGACTGCTTTCTAGTTATGCTTTGCAATGGTCTAAGCCGCTAAAGCAATCTTTCTTATCCCCGCTCACCTCCTGATGTCTCCCTCTCGACCTCTCACAGGCTAAACAACGTGATCCGGTGCTACATAAATGACAGTTATCTACTGTATGTGTCATCGTAGTGACGAGGTGAAAAAAGAAGGCGAGCAGAACACCTGCCAAACAATAAATAAGACAGAATATCAACTAAATGAGGAACAAAAGAGAGACAAATAGACAAACTGGTATAAATAGATAGTTTTAGACAGACATATAGATAGAATGGTAAAACTGCACCGTGGGTTGTGTTGTGATGGTGGGCTCTCACCACCGCGACGCTGACTACCACAGCCTCCTGAATTAACGCTGTCATTATGCTCTGGCCGGTCACACTCTTGGACAAGTTCTGTTTGCCTCTTTTTTCTTTCTCAATCAGCAGTGCAAATAATTTGGGGACTTGGGTATAAGGTTACTATTAAGGGTGTTATTCTAGAGGATGACCGTGACTTGGCCAAACTTGTTGTACATATGCATTAACAATAAATATCATAAGGGGCTTCGCAGTACGTCTTCCTTAGCGATTCATTCTACACAGAGCGCCTCAGTATCCTCTTGTATGTTACAAACGCAAACCATTTCCATATTACAAACAACATACACGAAAGTGTTAGGTGTCATGTGCAATATAAATCGATTAAGAAGAGGTGTTACGAAGCCTCCTGCGCCACTTATAATACGTTCCAAACACTTCTTTTGCTTTGTCTTTCATTATGAAGGTGTGCTTAAAATTCCAGTTACTTCTACTTGACGTAATATTATGGTCCTGGAGAGGGATGCCTTCACGTGGTGGCACAGATATTAATTGGTGGCTCTACTGCATGGTTATACAAACGTCCCTCAGTTTCCTCTCTGGCCCCCCAAAAGAGGGTGAAGGACTGCGGGAGGACAGATTCCGCCTGCATCCCACTGGGTTCACTATTTAGATGAACCTAGGGCTACAACAACAAAACCAACAGCAGCTACTGCTACTGCTACCACCACAGCACTGCTGCTGGTTCCAATTTTTTTTTTTTTTGATCCGACTCTGGGCATACTTCACCAGCATGTTACCAACACCTAGTAATGCAACGTACCATACACCTCCTCATGTCACCACCTCGGCGCTGAGACCCACGTCCATACTGGATACATGCTAGGGCTGTCTCCTACAGGACTGGTGTAGTAGTTTTAGCGGGGAATATCTTTACAACATGTCAGCAGGTCTTCTGGTAGGTCAATGAAGTCTACTTCATGAAATTCAAATCCTTAAATCGTTCCCTGCCCGACCCGGGATTCGAACGTGGATCCACTAGGACTGCAGGCCACCTCTCTACCGATTCGGTCACCGCCTTCCCCAGCTACTACTACTACTACCACCACCATCATGTAAAATTATTCAGCGAGGGAGAGACTTTTCCATCTGGTGGGGTATGCAGCCTACATTAACACTTTCACAATATGGGGTGTCTCCTTCATCCATGAATCGTCTGCTTGTGGCAGGAAATGGACTAATTATGGCGTCACTGTATGGAAGTTTCCTTGAGCTGAGTACAACCGCCCGTCTTAACCTAGAGTTTCATTCAAGTGATTTAATATTTCACAAAGCGTTCTTCTTATTACTGTTATTAAATTACTATTATTGAACTTGTTAGGCCTGGCTGTACAGTTACATTATGTCACGAGCCAAAACAATATGGAACCATCTAATTTGCTGGTAGAGATGAATTCATAGCACATTTTTCTCAGTTATTTGTCTTCTTATTTTTTATGCTGTGCATTCATCTGTGCATCCATCACTTATGCAATCATTTTTTATGCCATCAGGAACGTAGGGTCCGGGGCATTATGTCCGCAATATATCCCAACCACTCATAGAAGTAAACCTTTATGAGCCCCACCCGGTTGAAGCGCCTAAACACACTGGACCACCAGGCGTCATTTGGTTATATAATTACCATCCAACGTAGTACTGGTATATACAGTATGTATGTATACAGTGTATATATATAATTTGACCTCTGACCCGCCTGATGGGAAGGGTCATCTCCCTGCAGTGACAGGCCGAGCTTGTACTGTATATATTATTCTGAACTGCGAGTATTAGCACCTACGTCATGACCATTGGCGACTTATGGCACGTACGACTCTTAGGCCTCAGGGAACGGGTTTCTAAGTCTATAGCCACAGTCGGACACGAATAAAAAAAGCACTAAGCAAGCCCTTGCAGAATGTATGCATGGTGTATGCATATAAGTATGTATGTATGGATGCATATATACTGTATGCATAAGAGAATAATATTAAATTAATCTCTGTGCTCATTTTTCAGTAAAAACTGTAATTAGGGTAAAAACCATACTAAAACAGCTGCTTTCACAGAGATTCCACCTTGTCTCATTTACTCTTCCCCTTTCGCTTCTTGCCTTTTCTGACCCCCCCCCCCTCTCTCTCTCTCGGCGTTCCACAATCGTTAAACATAAAAAAAAAAAAGTCCTTCATTAGTCCGGTGTGGTGTTTTGGAACCCCCCCCCCCCTTTTTTTAAGCACATATTACCTAGTTGGTAATTCGAATCTTTCCCTCAGTTCCAGTGCTCGCCTGATTCAGCGAGGGGAGCGAGCATGTTTATTGGTTGAGTTCTGCCTGTGCTGTAGTGAGAGAGAGGGGCACTCCCCCGGGGTGTCCAGTCACCCCACCAAACTAACCATTCAGATCATACTGTGATAAGATTTTTTTTTCTTAATTTCACTTTTTTTCCCATAATACTGATTAAAAAAAAACATAAAATGTACTGTCCTGTGGGTGTTTACCTAATAAATAGGATTTGAATCCATTTTTTTTTTTTTTACCGACTGTACAATTTCATTATTTTGAATTAATAAACACCAGCTACAAATCAATCTGTTCATTAGTGATTGCAGAGAGATGTTGAAGCGGCAGTATGAATATATTTTACATGTTAGTAACACATGTATTTTTGTACTGGGGTGTTGTAGCACCCCACCGGACTAACCACGTTTGAATACCCCACACGACCAACGAAGGGTTAAAGACCACAGGGTGTACCTTAAACCCAAAAGGGGGAAAAAAAATACGGAAACTGTCACGTGCTCTGTACAGCAAATACTAAAAGCCTACAATGCCACTGAGCTCTGTACAGTAGTATGGAGGGGCTATCTCCGCAGCAAGGGTGTGACTTTGGCCGCCACATTGAAACACCTGCACTCGTCGCCTCCACCATGGTAATGCAATTGGACAACTGTTCTTAATTTACTGTTTCTATTTCGCTGTTGCCTACATAAGATAAGTAGTGGACCATGGAACTATATTTTAGCTGTGCAGTGGACCATGGCACTATATTTTAGCTGTGCAGTGGACCATTGCACTATATTTTAGCTGCGCAGTGGACCATGGCACTATATTTTAGCTGCGCAGTGAACCATGACACTATATTTTAGCAGTGCAGTGGACCATGGCACTATATTTTAGCTGCGTAGTCAGTGGACCATGGCACTATATTTTAGCTGAACAGTTGGGGACATGGCACTATATTTTAACTGCACAGTTGAGGAAATGGCACTATATTTTAGCTGCGCAGTTGAGGAAATGGCACTATATTTTAGCTGCGCAGTGGACCATGGC
>JAGKTI010026929.1:0-13420 GCA_018397915.1 Birgus latro | reverse complement strand
TCTTTTCTCCTTAACTGCAGCTTCTACACCCTCATCCCACCACCAAGTTACTTTATGTCTTGGTGGGCCTCTTGTCCAACCGCATATTGCATCGGTAACTCTCAAGAGGTTGTTCTTAAGGGCTCTATACTTTTCATTACCGTCTCTATCTACGGCTTCCTATATATGAGACATAGTTTTGTAGAAAAAGAATACATGTATAATTAAAGTAAGACTATATTACAGTACATCCTTCAACTTTGCGAACTTTAACTTTGCGAATCACCAATTTTGCGAGGTAGTTCCAAGTCATTTATTTTTTAACATTTATGAACTTTACGAGCGATCACACACTTTGCGAGGTCGAGTGGTGGGCAGGGTGACCAGATTTCTCTAGCAGGAATACGCTAAACAGCAGCTGAAATTATGCTAGATTGGCAAAAATAATGCTAAATCTTTTGTTGCTCTTAATACGTTCGGTTTCTGTTATATTTTATGATTAATATAGTATTATTTCTACGTTTTTAACTGTATACAGTATGCACTCTTATAATTATGAAAGAAGAACATTAAATAAT
This sequence comes from Birgus latro, assembly GCA_018397915.1. Classification (NCBI taxonomy): domain Eukaryota; kingdom Metazoa; phylum Arthropoda; class Malacostraca; order Decapoda; family Coenobitidae; genus Birgus; species Birgus latro. Next base: position 12,863 of record JAGKTI010026929.1, on the reverse strand, counting down.
TACTCAGGTTCTAAAAGTTTATTTGACAAATGTTTGTGAAACATAAGCTGAAACTCTTCCTACCACACTTCACACTTAAGCACTGCAACCTACAGGAGGTACTAAGCAGTAGAGAAATGATGGGCACTGAACCTGCCGCAGCCTGAACAGACGGCATCCACAGACTCCCAGCGCCTGTGGATCTGTACAGTACACGTCTACCCTCCTCCAAAGCGCGTGATTTCCTGCTCTAGGTTTGTTAAAAGTATGGACTTTCACAGTTACCATTAATCATATTATATTAAACATGTATCCTGGTCTTCAATCCAGAAACTACTGCTAGCCACGAGTGGTCAGTTATTCTAATCATGCTATGCTAAAAATTGTCCTAAGCTTATTAGATTATGCTAAAAATATGCTAGATTTGATATCATGCTAAATTTTGTGCTAAACACACAATTTTCTGGAAAAATATGCTAAAATTAGCAAAATTATGCTAAATCTGGTCACCCTGACTGTGCCTCCTAGTTCGGTGTTCTGCCGCCCGCCATGTTTGTTTACACCACAGTAGTCGCACCCAAGCCTTGTCCCGCCACCAGTCCCGTACACCACGCCAGTCTTCACATCAGTGTAAATATGCATTTTTTCTTTTTTATGTTTGTTACCTATGATGTTTTCATAATAATATTACTGTACAGTACATCAGTCCATGTTTGTTTCATTTATCATCATAAAATTAAGAGGTGGAGTCGAAAGTAAGAGTGGGAAAAAGTGCTTACCTTGGGGTGATGTCGACCAATTTACCTTTATTGCATATATTTAATTGTTTAAACTTTGCGAATTTCGATTTTGCGAGGTTTTTTGTCGACCATATTCTCGCAAAATTAGAGGAAGCACTGTATATGCAACCCATATTTTGTTATTTTATATAAAATATCTCTACGATATTTACTCAGTTGTCTCACTTGTACAGAACAGTTCTTAAACAATGATTCTAGGTTAGCAGTCCCGGCGTGCATTCTGGCATGGCCAATAGTAATATAGCAAATATGATGGAGAAAATTACAATGATGACTGGAGCTGGGCTAACATAATATAACCCATCTACCCACCCCACCCTCCCACCCACACAAGCACGTACCCACCTCACCCATCCACCTACCCACCCCACTCATGAACCTTGTCCTCACACTCACCTACCATGCTTATCCACCTACCCACCTACCACGCTTTTCCACCTACCCACCCACCCACTCTACGCACTCACTCTACCCATCCACCTCCCCACCCACCCCATTTACCTAATCCACCCTCCTCCCAACCTCACCCATTCACCCACTGCACCCGTTCACTCATTCGCCCACTCACCCACTCCACACACCAACCCACCCAGCCTCCCTTCCATCAGACTTGTCCACCCACCTTGGCATCTACTTGCCTCGTCTACATACCCACTTACCATGCTCATCCACCCGACCAACCATCCCATTCACCCCACCCACCCACCTGCCCCTTGAGCCTCACCCATTCACCCCACCCACCCACCTGCCCCTTGAACCTCACCCATTCACCCTGCCCACCCACCTGCCCCTTGAGCCTCACCCATTCACCTCACCCACCCACCTGCCCCTTGAGCCTCACCCATACACCCCACCCACCCACCTGCCCCTTGAGCCTCATCCATTCACCCCACCCACCCACCTGCCCCTTGAATCTGACTCATCCATCCACCCTGTGCACCTAAGCCATCCACCTTCCTATCTCATTTGTTCATCCACCCCTCCACTCCACCCACCAATTCACTCCATGCACCCACCTTATCCACCCATCTATCCACCCACTCACCCCATCAACCCACCCCACTCATCTGCCCCATCAACCCCACCCACCCACTCTCTCACTCTGCATAATTACTCTGTCCACTCGCCCACCCCATCCGACTCAGCCCACCCTGCCACCCACCCACTTATTTTGGCCACCCACATAGCCACCTCCGCACCCATCCACCCACCTAACGAACCTTGCCCCCCCCCCTCATCTCCCATGCTTACCCACTCATCCATCCTACCCACCCACCCCATCCACCCCGCCCACTCTACTCAAACACTGTGACATACTGTATTATTGATGTGGCAATCAATAATGCATAGCAGCTACACAAAATCTGTGAGGATGAGAATGTAATATATCTGCTTTCTTTCCGACGCAGTATTGCACGTTTCTACCTGGAATGCTATGCAAATCCTCCATGCCAAGGCCAACGAGGGAGACCAAAGAGTAGACCAGATGAAGCCCGATATGATTTCCGTGCACACTGGGTCATACTGTCGTATCACAAAGCATCAGACTCAGTGTGCTCACTGGCACACGAAAACAACGTGCGAAAAGTGTGATAAGGGTCTCCATATGAAGTGCTCAATAACTAAACTCGTGGTCATATATGGTAAAATGAAGAGAAATACATTGGATTATGTTCAAGGTATTATATTTGATTCATTGCAGTGTCGTATTCTACATTTACACAGATCTTAAACTATGAAAGTCAATGATCTTACAGAGACCATTTTCGGTACAGATTGCCTGGCTACTTGTACATAGGACGCTGTATATTTTGGATACAAAACCAGATTTCATAATAACACTTTATATATGAGTTATCTGTGTGTCATTTACAATAAAGTGTAAAGCAAAATTAAAATTCCATCAATATTCTCACTTTACGGTTAAATGGGTTGTTGCATCAAAAACTCAGTTCATACATCTATCGACCGACAGAATCTTCCGCAGGAGTACCCTCTAAGTTTTAACAATATCCAGTTCAATCCCGCATCATCTTTAAACATACTTGGGATTTCATTCTTTCGGGATTTATCTTAGAGGCAACATGTTACCTTCCTTGTAAAATCTGCTTCCAGGAGATTAGGTGTGCTAAGCCAACTCCATGCCTTCTTTACCCATGCACAATTGTTGACTTTATACTGTACACGGGTTTTATTGGCCCCTATGTAGAGTACAACTCTCACGTGTGGGGAGGCTTTCAACATACAGCTCTTCTCAACAATGAGTCAAGGGCTTTTTAACTCATTAACTCTCCTGGTCTTACTGGCTCCCTTCAGCTGCTGTCTTTTCGCTGCATTGTCGCATCTTTATCTATTTTCTATCGCTACTTCAATGGACACTGCTTCTTTGAACTGTCTGCTTGCATCCCTTCATCACTACGGCAGGTGTGTAGCACCAGTCTAGCAAAAAACTGTCATCCCTTTTCCGTCCAACTCTCAAATGCGAGAGTTAGCTGTTAATCCCAGTCCATCATGTATTCAACAGGTCAACTCTGGAACTTTTTTTTAATGCTAGGAAGAAGGAACCAAAGGCCAGGTGACCACAAATCGTTCCTTCCAAGAAAAAAACAAAAACAATACAAGAGAGAGCCAAATTCAAGATCCTTTCATTTCAAGAATCCTGGACACATTGCGTTTGACAGACTGGTGATCATAGGAAGTAGGAAATACAGGCAGAGGGAGGCAGTTCCAGAATTGACGTGTTGCATAAATGAAGGACTGGGAGTAACGGTTAATTCTTGCATTAGAGAATCGGATAGAAAAGGGATGAGAGATTGTTTCTAGACAGGTGCTACACGCCCATCGTAGAGGTGGAGGGATGCGTGCAGACAGTTCAGAGGAGTGACCATAAAGTAGCAATAGAAAAGAGATAAAGATGTAACAGTGCGGCAGAGAGACAGAGGTTGAAGGGAGCCAGTAAGTGGAGGAGAGTTAATGAAGCGAAAAGCCTTTGACTCCACGTTGTTGAGAAGTGCTATATGTGGGGAACCTCCCCACACATGAGAGTTGTACTCTACACAGGGGCGAATAAAACCCGTGTATAAAGTCAACAACTGTGCAGGGGTAAAGAAGGTACGGAGTCAGCTTAGCACATCTAATCTCTTGGAAGCAGATTTTACAAGAGATGTAATATGATCTTTTTAAGATAAATCCCGAGAGAATGGAACCCCAAGTATGTTTAAAGATGATGAAGGATTGAGTTCGATATTATTAATCATTAGTGGGTACTCATGTGGAAAGTTTTGTCGGGTTGATACGTGTAAGAACTGAGTCGTTGATTCATTAAAAACAACAATATTACTTTTACCCCAGTCAGAGTTACGAGCCAAGTCAGACATTAGGTGTGCCATAGGCTCATCCCTTTTTTGTTGAAGTAACTGCTGAGATGGACGTTGTGGAAACAGAATGGAAAAGTGAAGGGTGGAATCATCAACATATGAGTGGATAGGGTTAGATGTACAGCTTAGAAGATCATCGATGAATAAAAGGAAGAGAGTTGGTGATAGGACAGAGCCCTGAAGAACACCACTGCTGATAGATCTAGGAGACGAACGATGGCCGTCTACAACAGCAGCTATAAAACGACCAGAAAGGAAGCTTTAGATAAAGACACAGATAAATGGTTAGAAACCGTAAGAGGGCAGTTTGGAATGAAAGCTTTATGCCAGACTCGATCGAATGTCTTTGAGATGTCAAGTGCAGTGACAAAGCTTTCGCCAGAGTCTCGAAAGGAGGATGACTAGGAGTCAGTGGAATGCCCCTGACGGAACCCATTCTGACGATCGGAAAGAAGATTGTGATAGGAAAGATGCTTTAAAATTTTCTATTAAGAATAGACTCGAAAACGTTTGAGTCACAGGATGTTAAAGCAATTGGGCGATAGTTAGAGGGTTGGGAATGGTCACCCTTCTTTGGGACAGACTGAATGAGAGCAAAGTTCCAGCAAGAAGGAAGGGTACAAGTTGACAGACAAAGGCGAAAGAGTTTGCTTAGGCAGGGTGTAAGTACGGTTCATGAGGACAACAGGAGGGACTCCATCAGGCCCATATGCCTTGTTAGTATTAAAGCCAGTGATGGCAGAAAATACATCAGCTGAAGAAATTTTAATGTCAGCCATGAGGAAGTCAGAAGGGGGAAGTAGTGGAGGAATAGCACCGGGATCATCTATGGTGGAATTGGAGGAGAAAGTCTGAGTGAAAAGATCTGCTTTATCGGTAGAAGAAATAACTACAGAGCTATCAGAGTAGAAAAGAGGAGGGAAGGATGATGAGGTAAAGTTGTTAGAAAGGTTTTTGGCAAGGTGCCAGAAGTAGTGGGGTTTCAAGAATACTTACCCAGTATCCCTGCTTGTCGTATGAGGCGACTAAAAGGGTTGGTGGTGGGGTAGTGCCCCACCCCCTAAAAAGAACTAACTAAACAAGCGTATAAAGCGCCTTGGACCAGGACGGACCATAAGTTGGCGACTAAGTAACGGACAAAGGACATTCTGAGGGTGGGGACATGGAATGTGAGAGGAGTGAATGATGAAGTGAAAGAGAGAGAGATTGTTCAGGTGCTTGAGGATTCAAGAGTGGATGTATGTGGACTGACTGAAACCAAATGGAAAGGTGAAAGGGTGAGAGAATGGGAATACGGTTTAGGAATATGTGCGGGAGTTAATGAGAGTGAGAGGGCAAGAGAGGGAGTATGTCTGATGATAAGAAGTGGAAGGAGAATATAAGAGAGTATGGAACAGTGGGTGCAAGGATTGTATGGGTGAGGATGAAAGTAGGTATACAAGCTTGGGCGATTGTAATTGTGTATGCGCCGACAGAGGACCGAGTGGCAAGAGTGAAAGATGAGTTTTGGGCAAGTGTTGAAGCATGTATGGACAAGTTTGAGAGGAGCGAGAGATTGTTTTTGATTGGAGACATGAATGGCAAACTTGGAAATGTACGAGTGGATGGAGTGGTTGATCAGTGGGGTGTGCCAGCTGAGGTGGATGGGAATGGTAGTGCCGTGGTGGACGTCTGTGCTGGTAAGGGGTTGGCAGTAGCCAACACCTACTTTCGGCATAAGATGATCTACAGGTATACATGGAGAGTCATGAGAAGGATGGATGGTGAACTTGTAGAACGAAAGGCAATGATAGATTACGTGTGTGTGGATGAGCGAGTGAGAAGACAAGTGTTGGATGCAAGAGTGTGGAGAGGGTGAGGGAATGGAATCTCTGCAAAGAAAGTGGGTGAAGGGATCAAGGGGAAGACAGGAGGAAATAGCTCCTGTGAGAAGAGTGGAGAAGTTACAAGATAGTGAGAAAATGGCGGAGTATAAGAGCATAGTGGAAGAAAGATTGGGAAGGTATGAGTTAGAGCAGACGGAAGAGGTGGAAGATGGATGTACGATTTTCACAGAAGAGATAGGCGCAGCGTGTGAGGTGGTTTGTGGAGTGAGGAGGAGATGCAGGGGTGTGCAAGGGACAGTATGGTGGAATGATGAGGTGAAACGAGCTGTGGAACAAAAGAAGAAGGCATGTAGTGAATGGCTAGCGAGCAGAGGTATGAGAGAGAGAAGAGAGAGGTATGTGTGAGATGGAGAAGAGAGGTGAAGAGATTGGTGAAAGAGAGTAAGAGGAAAGTGGATGAGGAGTTTGGGAGGAATCTGAGTGTAAAATGGAGGGAGAGTAAGAAATTGTTTTGGAAGGAGGTAAAGAAAGTAAGACAGTGCGAAAGGGGATATAGTAGGGGAGTGAAAGATGGGAATAATAGATTGCTGGTGGAGAAGGGAGAGAAATTGAGAAGATGGAAGGAGCACTTTGAGAATTAGTTAAATGTAGAGAGTGAGAGCAGTGCGAGTATAAGTGGTTGGGGAATGGCTGAGAGAAGAGGTGAGAGGAGGGAGGAAGAGATCAGTAGGGCTGAAGTAGTGGAAACAATGAAGAAGATCAAGATGGGAAAGGCCCCAAGAATTGATGGAGTGTGTGGTGAAATGCTGAAGTATGGGGTGAGATTGTTGTGGAGTGGATATGGAAGTTGTGTAGATTGGCTTGGGAAGAGGGAAGGGTTCCAGAGGACTGGAAATCAGATATAATTGTTCCTTTATATAAAGGAAAAGGGGAGAGAGAAGTATGTGGTAACCATAGGGGTATTTGCCTTCTTAGTGTGACTGGAAAAATATATGGTAGAATACTTATTGATAGGGTTAGGCATATAGCAGATGAGTTAGTTGGAGAAGAACAAGTGGGATTTAGGAAGGGAACAGGGTGTGTAGATCAGATATTTGTTCTAAGATGTTTAGTGGAGAAGTATCTATAGAAGGGAAAGAAAGTGTATGCTGCCTTTATGGACTTGGAGAAAGCATATGACAGAATAGATAGGCAAGGTATGTGGAAGGTATTAAGAATAAATGGAGTGGAGGGGAAATTATTGAGTGCTGTGAAGAGTACGTACGAAGGAGCTAGGGCTACTGTGCGAGTGGATGGTGAGCTGAGTGAGTTCTTTGATCTGAATGTGGGACTGAAACAGTGTTGTGTGATGTCTCCATGGCTGTTTAATATATATATGGATGGGGTTGTAAAGGAGGTGCAAGGTAAGGCAATGGATGTGGGGGTGGCTCTAATGAATGAGGGTGAGATGTGGAAGATTCCGGTGTTGTTGTTTACTGATGATACAATATTGTTGAGTGAAGATGAATGGGAGTTGCAAAGTTTGGTGAATGAATTTGGGACAGTGTGTAAGAAGAGGAATCTGAAAGTCAATGTAAACAAGAGTAAAGTTATGGTGTTTGAGAGGAATGAAGTCACAGAATGCACAGTGAGGTTGGATAGTGAGGAAATGGAGAATGTGAGTGCATTCAAGTACTTGGGTAGTGTGATGAGTAAGGATGGAAATTTTTGGGATGAAATACTTGAAAGGGTACAGCAGGGAAGGAAGGTTGTTGGTTCACTGAAAGCGGTGATGAGAAATAGGGAGATGAGTATGGAAGTCAAGAAGTCACTGCATGATAGTATCGTGTTCTCTACCCTGACGTATGGAAGCGAGGCATGGACCTGCTAGAGGGTAACAAGTCACGAGTGAGAGCAGTGGAAATGAGTTACTTGAGAGGAGCATGTGGAGTGACATGGAGGGACAGGTTGACGAATGAAGAAGTGAAGGAACGTTGTGGGGTGGATGTGGATGTGGTTGAGAAGATTAGGCGAAATACACTGAGGTTGTTTTGACATGTGGAGAGAATGGAGAATGAAAGACTGACTAAGAAGGTGTATGCAGATGGAGTGGAGGGAGGGAGAGAGAGGAGAAGACCGAGGATGAGGTGAAGGGATGGAGTTGAGAGGTATATGAGGGAGGGGGGAGTGAGCTGGGGGAGGGTAGGCAATTGGTGGGTGACAGAGTGACTTGAAGGCGTTTTGTCTGCAGCCACACTTTGCGGGATTAGGGCGTCGGGCTATAGTTAGATAGATAGATAGATGGAAATTATTTTTAGCAGAGTGAAGAACAGACTTAGCAAGATTCCGGGCAGAAACAAAAAATTTGTGATTCAGGGGTGGGTTGGCTCCGGTACCTTTTATAGGCCTTCTCCTTGTGGACAGCATTAGAACAAGCGTGATTAAACCAAGGCTTTCTTGCATAAGTTAAAGGATTTGCGAGAGGAATGTATGCTTCCATGCTCGAGAGAATTACGTTTGTAATGCGCAAGGCACACTCAGATGGCTCCCGGCCATGGAAGCAATAATCATTCCAGGGAACATCAAAGAAGCACAGCCCAAGGGCCCCCCAATCAGCAGCTCGAAACCACCACAACCAACATTTCTTTGGAGGGTCCACAGGCTGTACTGGAGTGATAGGACAGGTTAAGGTAATAAGGTTGTGATCGGAGGAGCTCAATGGACTAGCGTAAGCAAAAGAATTAGTTGTAAGGAAAAGGTCAAGCATGTTGGAACTCTCTCCAAGGCAGTCAGGGATATGGGTAGGGTGCTGTACAAGCTGCACTAGGTCATTAAGGATAGAAAAGATGTAACCTTGTTCACCAGGTGGGTCAGTGAAAGGAGAGGAGAGGCAGTGGTGGTGGTGAACATTGAAATCTCCTAGAATGGAGATTTCACAGAAAGGAAAAATGGATGGGATGTGTTCCATCGCAAAAGTAAGATAGTCGAAGAATTTTTTATGGTCAGTAGAATTAAGGGATAAGTAAACAGCACAGATATATTTAGTCAGAGAATGACAGGAAAGCCGATGCCAGAGTAGAGAATTTGGAAGAATCAAGTTCAGGAACATGAGAGCACGGTAAGTTGTTGTGTACATATACACAACAGCCACCTTTGGCTTTGAATTGAGTATAGAGAAAGTAGGAGGATACAGAGAAGTGTTTGCTATATGTTGCCTCAGACAGCCGAGTCTCAATTAAGAAGAGAAGGTAAGGTTTAGAGGAGGAGAGTGGTGCTCAGTGGAGAGAAAGTTAGATGAAAGGCCGTGAATGTTGCAGAAATGAAGAAGTGAGTCAGACACTGGTCCCAGGCAACTCACTTAGTCGTCACTGGGAGAAGGGCGGATGGTGGGGGCATTTATGGTCCCCCCCTCCCCTGGGGACTCCGAGGCTTGGTTATTAGATGCCATTTTGGTTTGAGTTTTGAATAGGAAATGTAGTGTGTTGACAGAGAAACTTGTACTGGAGAGCATGCTGGCCTACTCTCTGTGTTACTGAAGAACTGAAAAAGCACAGCAAAGGGGGATGGTCAGGAACTAGTCCCAAGGGCTGATAAAATGGGAGCTCCAGCTCTCCCTGTCATCAGTTTTCCATCCACCTAGGGAGTACTGCCATGCTCGACTAGTGCTACACTCTACTTCCTCTGTCTGTATTTCCTGCTGCCTCTGTCTGTATTTCCTACTGCATATAATCTCCAGTCTTTCAAACGCAGTGTGTCTAGGCATCTCGAAATGAACGGATCTTGATTTTGGCTCTCTAATATTGATTTTTTTTTTTCCTGGAGGGAAGAGTTTGCAGCCTCCTTGCCTGTGGTTCCTTTTAACTTGCATTAAAAAAAAAAAAACAATCCTACTGGTTCTGTTCAGCAAAGACGGTGGCTAGACACGCAGCAGGATAAAACAAGACCTGCTAAAGGGCGGATGAGCTTCCAAGTCTACGATCACCTGGCAAGGTATGTGGAGCTTGTTAACTTAGACAGTCCACCTAGACGGAAAAGTTCGTGCAGTCTGGGGTTTGGTCAGGTAGTGTCCCCCTTATTTAAATCACTTCACAATGGGAGAAACAAAACAAAAAAAAATCAGAGGGCTTTGGAGGATCCAGCAGCTGCCCATGGCCTCAACCAAAAGGGCAGGTTCGTATGACTGTGTAGAATGAGAGGTGTGAACGAGGAGAGTGAGAGGGTGGAAATGGTGAATGTGTTTATCAGTGCATAGTACGCCATGATGGCACACTGCAAAAAAAAAAAAAGTTGAAAGGGAGGGTGCGATAAGTATACCGTTAGGTGTTCAAATACACATGGAAGCATTGCACTAATGATGAGTGATGATCGGTAGAGACAGAAATGAAAGATTACAAATGTGTCAGTTCAAGAAGATGAAAGTGGCAGTGATTGTTGTGTAATTGTATGCATCTTACAACGATTGTGGTGAAGCAGAAAACGATAGGGTCTGTGATCAGCTGACTGATGTAATAGAACAGATGCTCAGGAGTTTTAGTGTTTCTGATGGATGACGTGAACAGGAGTTGACATTGTTCCTATAAATACTGCAGTGGGCCATTATGGAGTACCATGGGAGAATGGATGATGACTGAAGGACATGAGTCGGGAAAGGAGTTTGTGTAGTCTTAACTCAAATTTTAAACACAAAGATGCACATAGATATACACGACATAGGGAATGGAGACAGTACCGAAAGGTGCCTGACTGATTACATGCTTGTAGAGAGAGAATGTTTGGGAGTGCCGCTGATACAAGGCGGTGAGAGGTCAATACGGAGGCCTATCTGATACAGTGATTGAGGTATAAAACATTAAGCCGAGAGGATTGAGATGGAAAATGAGAGAAAGTAGTAGTCAAACCAAAAGGATGAAAGTACAAGAGCTAAGTAACAAAGAAGTGGCAGATAAATAGCAGGCTATGTGGTAGAGGAGCTGGAGTCAGTGAATTGGGAGCAAATGGATCTGGACAATGTGCAGATTGAGTAAAGGGAATGTTCAGTTAGGAATGTGGTGTGCAGTGTTCCAAGGTTAGCAAATAAGAATGGTACATAGTGGTAGGATGAGGTTGAAAGGGCATTGGAGAAAAAGAGAAAAGTTGCTGAGTGAATGCAGGAAAGGGATTCAACCCAAAGAAGAGAATACACTGAGAGTATGAAGCATGAGGAGACTGGTAAAGACGGAAAAAAAAAAATGATGACCTTGTAAGGAAAACGTATCGTTATACACATTATCATCATCATCCGGATCTCTTTCCCACCCTAGGGCAGGGTGAGGAGTAGCACGTCCACACAGCCTAAGTTTGCCCAGTACAATGGGCCACGCCTCCATTCACTCATCATTCAAGCCCCCAGAATCCTGGCTCTATCTGATACGCCAAAAACAGTCACCACATTCTGTAGCTTCATATACACGTATCCGACAGAGTCAATCCGAAAGCTGTCACATTAAAAAGGGGTGCCAAATCCCTTATCATGCACTTCTCACAACATTCATCCAGCTAGCTCGATCTCTTGTCAGACCCTAGCCTCACCGACTTCCAAACCTCTCTTCCTCACACACTCATCCACCATATCTTTCCACCTTATCCTTGGCCTACCTCACCTCCTTCCTTCTTCAGATTCACTCAGATATACCATTTTCACCACTCAGTTGTTATCCAGTCTCTCCACATGACCATACCATCTCGGTACACTCTCCTCGATTCTGGTGTCCACAGACTTCCTCACTCCACGTCTTTCACGAATCACATTATTTCGTATCCTATCCAATCTCTGTACTCCACATACATTCCTCAGCAGCTCCATCTCCACTGCTTTTACCTTTGACTTCTCATTTTCATGCCGCACCATAGTCTCACATCCACATGTTAAAGTTGGCACTAACACTCCTTCATGTAAGCCTCGTGCAGTTGCAACACTCAAGCCTCAGTTTCTTATCAAGGCCTTCATAGCACCAGCTACTTTCCTTCTTTGTGTCACTCTACTTTCCACCTCTTTTGCACTTTTTCCTCTCTTTTCTATCACTGTACCCAGGTATCTGAACTCTCACCAATTCCAGTCTCTCTCCATTCATGGTAACATCACACTGGGAGTCACCTTCTCTCTCAATAACCATCACTTAACTCTTTTCTACATTTACTCTTAAGGCACGACGCTCACAGATATTAGCAAAACTCTGCACTAGTCTACCAAGTTCTTGTGCGGTATTTGCAAGTAGTACTGTAATGACTGAACTGAAACTTTACAAATTATATAATCACTGTCCTGACCGAGATTCGCTCTTGGGCCCTCATGCTTCATAGGTGCGCACATTACCACTGAGCCAAAGAGAGGACCTTCGCTCTGCCTCTAAGCAGCGCAGACTTTTATAAGACACCATTACATCACTCTTTTCTCCCCTTGGTGATTAATTTGGTCAGTTTCGAACTCACATGGTAGCGTAGCGCATTGGAGGCCACCACTGGGGGTGCTGCAGACAGCACTGGACAGCTCACCCCTGGAATGTAAAGACTAAGGCCATGTCAACAACACCATCATTGCCCTCTAGGCTTCGCTTCACATCCCACACCACTGCCAACCAGTGTAATGACCGAGCTGAAACTGAACAAATTAATCACCGGTCTGGCCGAGATTCGATCCTGGGCCCTCGCACTTCATAGGCGTGCACGTTACCACTGAGCCAACAAGAGGATCCATGCTTTGCCTCTAAGCAACGCGGGCTTTTATAGCCGCATTACAGTACTGCATCATCAGCATACAACAAATTAGATATTCCATCCATCACCATTCATTACCAACGCCATCTCTTTCTCTCCATTACTCGTGTTATTACTTCTCTCGTCACCCTATCCATATATATATATAT